>ML777829.1:332096-355580 GCA_009831015.1 Picea engelmannii | reverse complement strand
ACAATGGTGTTCTTGAATTTATCAGGACCATCCCAATGACTTGTTCATCCTTCTTATTGTAGTACTCTCCATATTTTCTCAACTTCAATTGGATGCATTTAACACTCATTATATAGTCCTCCATTCTTTCAAAGGAATGAGAATCGACAAAGATCAACTCTTTCTCCCACTTCATGATGTGGCTTTCTTCAATTCAATCGAACAAGGTGTTCAGTTTCTTCTAGACCAAATACGAACAATAAAATCCATTGAGATGAAAAACAATTCTTGTGAGATGTACGTCATGATGATCCCTACAACCTCATCCTCCTTTCCATCAATGTTTTTTTTTCTTTAAGCAACTGTTCGATCTGGGATCACGACCTTGGTATACTACGATCGTTTAATACTTTTCAATAGAGTTTCCATATTTGGAGCCGAAACTACATAAGTTGATCCATGCATAAAAATATGATAGATATTCAAAGCCATCTTCGATATCTATATAGAATGGTTCTTCTTAAATAAGTTCCAATCCACAAACCACTGACCTAGACTCAATCAGACAAAATATCTGGCTCGACAAGCTTTAGGGATAACAGGTGAAAGTTTTCAAGCCATGAAATATGATAGCATTTTGGGGAATAAAATGGAACACAATATGAAACAAAGAATACAGTATTGTAGACAATTGAAGAGGAATAAACAATTTTGAAGAACAAAGGTGGCATCTAAAGACACCATTACAATACTTAAGAAAAAACTATTGTGACTATAACATCACAGTGCATATTACACATCTGTATCTACATGATCTATTGTGTAATTCAAATCACATCCGGTATATGATAATGACCCAAGGGGCCTTCTTTTTTAGACTCAAGATCTAACCAACTCCCACATAATATGGAATATCTTGTCCACATACAACCATCAGTGGTTAGAGTTGGTTCAACAAAATATGCTCTATCAATTTGACTCGATAGGAATTGATCTGACCAACTATCCATTCAACTCATAGTCAATTTTTGGGTTGGTCGATCCACTGCCCAACTATCTTCTACTGCTGGTTGAATTTATGACCAACAAGAACGTCGACTACTCGAACAACTAGTGTGGTGTGTTGGTCAATCACCTAACTGATTGTGTCCAAATTTAGGTCAACCTCTCAACCGATTGAACCTACAAGATATGTGATGAACCATCAATGCTTCATGTTCCAACATTTAGAGGCACAATTGAAAGCTCATATTCAATGATAAAATAATAAGTTGGGAGCCTTACGAGGTTTATTTTCTTCTTTAAGGGCCCTTTTGATAAATTTCTATTTGCATCTTGAATTTATTTTTGATATTTTTCTTTAGCATGGTATAAAAAGGATTTTCTTCCAATTGTGGATGGATAAGGTCCCTAACAAGGTATATATATAATCTTCCTTCATGCCCTTTTTCTCATATATCATTCTCCCCCCTCCTAGATCTCAAGTGATATATATGAAGCATTCTAGATTTGATCGGGAAGATACTGTGCATTCTTTGAACATACTATGAAGAGGATGAATATTTTAGTATGAGAGATTACCTTGTAGCATTGTTTTGGTGGAACATAAGTCAAAATTACCTTTGGTATCCTGTAGATAGAACCCCCAGAGTAATAATCACACTATGGTGTCCAAAGTCATAAAAAACATGATGTTTCCACATATATGGTTGGCCCAAAACAACATCACAGGCATAAAGAGCGAAAAAATCACACAGTACCAAATCCTTGAAGGGTTGGATGCCATAGGATATAAGACACTGCTAGCTAACTTCAAGATCTCGTCCCTAGTGAATCCACCCAATGTTGTGTGGATGCAAGTGTGGTATTGTCAACAACCCCAACTGTTTGATGACCTCAACTGATATGAGGTCTCTATCAACAATCAAATGCAACAGGGTCCCCTTCATCCACATATGTGAATGGCAGAGGTGCTCCCCCTCTTTAGGATCTACTGGTTCTTCTGGTTGAATTTTTGTGTTCGCGACAATAGAAGTGGGCTCTGTGTTGATGATCTATCTATTTTCAATATTTTTTGGATCAGATTCTGAATCAGTGTTTGGATCATCTTCTTTGACCTCGACCACCAATGACTATTTTGTGTGAAATTCATCGGTACTATTCCAAGGGTTTTTTGGAAGTCACACCACTTCTGAATTTCATTGTTTTTATTTCCTTTACCCTTCTTTTCCTATGTCTTGGACTAGTTGTCGAGAGGTTGTTCGTTAGGGTCGTCTTTACCATTCTTTGGTTGTTACAAATTTACAGACCTGAACTCCTATTTGTTCTGGTGCCTAAATTTCTTCTTGATTTTGATAGCATATTGATAGGTAGATCCCAATGATGAGATGTTTAGGAAATCCATTTTTGTTTGGATGTACCTATGCAGAGCCCCACGATATTTCAAAACAAGATTATGCTCAGAGTATTTGATACCCATCTTGGTGCACAAGGTATGGAAAGTATTTGTGAACTCCCACATTGTTTGGCTCTTCTCTTGTCATGGTGTGGTCCATCTCATGTATTGGTCTTCATAGTTATCAACAGGGTAGTATTTTTCATTGATCACATCCACAAAAAAATCGCAAGTGGGCTCGACTCCATGTATTCCAATTTCTTTGTGGAACTTTTCTTCTAGTAAGTTTTCCACCAATGTTGGACATGGGTGAGAGCCTTGAGGAGTGCGAAGGTGATATTTTCCCTTTAGAAAAAATTGTGAGCAAAGAAATAAAATTCTAGTAGATTCAACCATTTAACTAAGGCATCCACTTCTATATGACCTTCAAATATGGGAATATAAAAATTAAATGGTACCTTGAAGGGAGACATTCATCCAAAGTGGTCTCTTGATGAAGATGCACATGTTTCTATCGACAGACATTGAAGGATGTGGGAAAAATTCTCCATCATTTCGTCCCTCTGTCGCGCAAGATCTTGCTCAAGCAACGGGTTAATAGAATCTTTTTATCTTCCATTTTTCTTTTATGCCTCCATAAAGGGTTTCTTTGGCATGAAAGAGTTATTTTCCTCAAGAGAGAAAATATTGAGACCCAAATTTCTATACTCGGACCTCGTCGGGGACACGCATTGAAAAATGATCAAGAGAAACCTCCTCTGATACCATTGGTCCAGATTATTTTTGAAATGAAATGAAAGAAAATATATTACAATGAAATACACATAAAAATTACTAGAAACAAAGAAATATATCAATACACAAATGTACAAATGTACAAAGAAACAAATGTACAAAGACTGTAAAAAATGCAAGACTCGCTAGAATGGTTCCATCTTTATCTCTGAGAAGAGATGTGATGACTACACTCATTCGCAAGAAGATGATTACAATGAGGCTTTGAAGGCCTTTTATTATAAACATGAATTCCAAAACCCTAGACATCGAAAAACCTAACCCTAGGAGATAAAGCGCCAAGAGTCATGTAGGCCCATTGGGGTAAGTTAGTACATTAACTTGTTACGGTCGTAACTTTTTCATACGATCTCTTTTTTAGGAGTGTGATAGTCCATTGGAAAGGTATTTTCTATAAATTCTCATTATGCCATCAAACTTTGACTTTGTATTTAGTTTCACTGTGGCAAGCCAAAAAAACATTGTTTAGGGCCCCAAAACGACCCTCGAAGTACAAAATGATGTACTAATATGAAAAATTCCAAAATAATCCAATTGGAATAGGTGGGCGGCCACCAATATCCACATGGATGTTATGTAGGGCTTCAGGATAGCCCTGTGAGTGCATAACCCACCATTGCAAAGAAATTCCCCGATTACATAGAAACGTGCTAAACTGAAAACTGTCCATATGAGGCAGTTGGAATTTGGAACAGGTCTGTGGTAACCAATATCTACATGGATCAAGATTGCTATCAACTCCTTGAGAAAAACCACTAGGAGGAGAATACTCATCATGAAAGAAATCATTAGAGGAGATTTTGTATTTAGAGGTATGGAAAATAAATTCTTTCCCAAGAATAAATGTTTTTTTATTCTACCCTAATATTGAATCCTTGGAATTATCATTAACCCTAAAACCACTCCAAGGTCATTTATTATTTCTATATTAGAGTTCAAGCTTGTTATCAAAAAAATATAAAATGACATTTTCTACATCGGGAAATAATCAATAGTTATGCTCTAAATATTTACCCAAAATTTGAGATGTGAAACCATCCATCCCCTGAGAAGATTTCTTAATGACTAGAACCTATTTAGATACCATTGGAGAACTTTAGTTAGAATTCATAATTGAATCATTCTCTTCTTATTTCACCTTATGCAAAGAACATTTTTTTGCAATGATTTCATTACTCATTTCTTTGATTGAGTTATGATTTGAACAAATGATTTTTTTCCTTATCCCCTCATGTTCCTCTTGACATAAGTTGCCTTCCTCTCCATTCATTTTCACATCAAATTTTATCCTCCATCAAAGTTTCCCTAAGAAATATTGAGAATAGTCCTCTACAATGTGGCCATAACCATGCCAATGGCCACACTTAAATGGAATTTTGATATAGTCCAGAATTTGAGAATAAACTACTTTCTCTACCACACTATTCATTCAAGACAAAAGGACTTGAGTTATCCACCTTAACCAATAGGTTTACCATCATCTAATAGAAGCTTGATTTGAAGGAGACATCTATGACATTTATTTTATCTAAATTTTCTCCTATTTCCCTTAATATTTTTTCAGACCATGGTTCCATAGGTAGTACATGTAGCTTAACACAAATTGGAATTCTATTAGTTCAGGATTTCGAAGACAAAAGGTCAACCCCCAATACCATTATCCCTATAAAATTTTCTTCAAATTCACTTCAAAATGAAATTTTAATCCAATCAATTCTTTAGTTAAGAGATTAAAAGTAACTTGTTGATACCCTATGATTGATGTCCAAGCCCACTAGATCCAATCATTCAAGGAATGTTAAAAGATTTGATGACAATATTTTTTTATAATGAGTGATTTCCGCTAATACTCAAAGGTTTCTTCCATCCTCAAATCCTCCCCTAGGACCATTATAACTTTCGACCTTCTTTACATCACCAACTATTTTTCCCTCTTTGCATTTGGGACTTCAAATTTATCTCGGGAAAGACTTTCCACCTTCTTTCCCCATTGAAAGCTTCTAGTTCTAAACCCTTTCCTACAAATCTTAAACCCTAGAAACTCTCTTCTAAAACTACAAAAGTTTTTGGATTGTTTCAACTCTGAATTTGAGGTTGAGCACGAAACCCAACCTATCTCTTCTCTCCAAAACACTTAACTAAAAAAAATTAACTTAGATCCTCATTAACTAATTAACTAATTTAAGAGTTTCATTCTAAATGTGGAGAAACTGAGAATAGAGCAAATTAATCCACTTTTGCAAAATCTTTAAAATTTTTCTCTAAAACAAAAGTGTCCCAAGATATTCAAAACCCTACCTCATTACAAGACGTATACCCTTTCAATTTTTCTAAACAAAAGTGTCCGACGAGATTCAAAACCCTACCCCATTACAAGACGTATACCCTTTTAACTAAAGTTGAGACTTCAATGACTTTTTGAAATAATCTACCATTTACTCCCGTGCCTTTAGCTCCCCTTGTAGATATAATTTCTGTGAACACCAATGATATAATAAGTAAGAAAATCATTAAAATTAATAGATAAATTTTGCAGTCCATAAATGTTGTATTATAGGGTAGTGCATTGATACGGACATGATTAAGCATCAACAAATAACAAGCTAATACATGAGAGGCAATTGCTAATACATGAGAGGCAATTTGCGAAAATATACATATAATTAGTAGAAAATTTGTGAAAATGTACATATAATTAGTAGAATTTTTATTAGCCCAAACATTATATTGATATAATTGGTTTGGGATTATTAAGATGATGATTATGTTTTTCTTTAATTAAAAAAAATTAAGTTTGTTTTAATTTTTAAAAAATAATATTATTTTAATTTTTTATTTTAGTTTATTGAAATGATGCTTTTAACAAATCTATTTTCAACGTTTAATATTGAAGGTTCATTATAATCCGTGTAAAAAATAATTCATTATTGATAATTAGAATTTTATTATAGTGTTCTATTAATTTTTTCTTTTAATTTACATTATTTTTAGATAATTATATAGTTATAATAAAAAATCCTTTTAAGTAAATTAATTATAATTTTTATAAAAATATTTTTAGTTATGGTAAATTTTTATAAATGATATTGAGAATATAAGATTTTATGTAGTTTTATTGGTGATCATAAGTGGTACATTTTAATAAATGATACTGAAAAATATGCAATTTTGTTTTGTTTTATTGTTGATCATAAGTGGTAATGGCTTTCATGTGTTTATTTTTTAAGTTGAAACTGTTTTTTAATCTTATAAGTGGTCCTAAAATGCTTATAATTGACTATGAGCTAGTCTTATTTGGATATAAGGAAACATGTTAACAACTCAAGACCGAGTTGCACTAAAAGTGAAAGTCTCTCCCCTTAGAAACCATTACACGGTCATTTTAGATGATATGGTTTTCCATGAATAATAATGATGAGTTTGATTAACAACCATTAATAATAATCTTCATTACCTAAAATAAATCATGATAGATTTTACCATTTTTAAATAAAAAAATATACTTATTATCATGTTCACACTCCCAACAATGATATGTCTTTGAACAAAGTGAAAAAAATAACATACATTGTATATCTTTGAGCAGAGTGAAAAAATAACACTTTCATTATGTCGTTTTGTAACTCAATTTAAAAAAGAGTTTTTTTTTTTTCACTAGAAAAAAACCCTTATATTAGTAAAATACAATAGATATCTTACAAAAAGGTCTATCTTCATATTTCTTTCTGAAATTTTACAATACTATTTTTTTAAAAGTGTTATTATCAGAATGGTTAAGAAGCTAATAAGGAAGGCTCCTTTAGATTAAAAAATTGTCTCTAAACATTACAGTTTTTCATATAGCTGTACATCTAATTTATCAAATGGCTCATTTAGATTAAAAAATTGTCTCTAAACATTACAGTTTTTCATATAGCTGTACTTATAATTTATCAAACTGTTTATATATCTATTCTCTTCCCAAATGTATCTGCATATATTTCAGCGAAATATTGTCTAATAATTCTCCATGCATTAATAATATTAAATGAGGTGAAGTCTATAAAAAACAACTATGTCTCCAAAATGTTTTCCTTGCTACATAAATACCATTTTCTTCCAGTACCAGAGCCTCTTTTGATAGTTGATCTGCTTCTTTGTTGAATTCCCTGCATATATGTTGAGCTTTTACCTTTTGAAAATTCCCACTCAGCATTCGGATTCTCTGCATCCAAGGCTGAAGAGAGACCACCTCTAGACAATTGACATTGTTAAACTAGTCAATTACAACTTTTGAGTCACCTACCAGTTGTAGCCTAGTAATCTTTTTGTAGTGAACAAATAACAATATGCACCATAAAGCTAGGAGTTCCCCTTTCGTGTTTGTTCCTCTTCCACAATTCATCTTAATTCTATAGTTACCCATTTTTGGACATTTTAAAACCACTCCTACACCACAAGATGACCCCTTGTCTTGTGAGGCCCCATCAAAAAACCCCACTGCCATATTATTTTCTAGTATGGGAGGCCTAACAACCTTGCATCTATTAGTAGCTAAAGGGATCTTTGAAACACATAGATCCTAAAAAATACTACTGTAGACTCTGACCATACTTGGACGATGATCTTCAAAGATAACCAAGTTCCTTTGTTTCCAAACTTCCCAATAGATGTTACAAGGGATTTCTTTACAAGTAACCTCCTTTCTGCTCCAGTTTTTTAGACATTCAACAATATGTCCTCCAACCCATTAATTTTTTAACTTTAATTCCTTTAGAACTAAAGTCCCAATATTTTTTGTAAAGTTACACTCCACAAACAAATGTAATACAATTTCCAAATCTTTTCCACAAAGAACACATCTACTAGGCCCCAAGAATCCTCTTTTGACCAGATTCTCCCAGGTGAGGATCCTCTGTTCTAGCATTAACCAAAAAAAAAAAAAAAATTTTAAAAGGACCTGCCATGTCTAGAGCTCCTTATAGTAGCAATTTGTTTCTTCAGTCTCAGTTTCCATCATCCGCACTCTATATGTTTCTTTAACATTTACCTGTCATTTTTTTCTGTGTCCCATGAACATAATAGTATATCATTTTCATTGTTTAAAACAAATCCCGAACCTGTAAGCCCCTTAAGATAATTACCCCATTCTTCATTTTGATCCTCAACCATCCCCAAAACCTCAGCCTTTTTCCATTTTGTCATGTCTGAGTTAGTCAAATCTACTGACTCAACATTTGCTAGAAAAATTATGCCTTTTTCTTTTAGAGTTGAGATAAGATTCCTTGTTAACTTATAGTAGTGTTGTGTCCCAATCATAGGATCGATTCAAATCCTAATGCTTCTTCCATTTCCTGGTTTCCATGCTAACCATTTTGTTACAATAGGTAGTGAAGAAGTAAGGACTCTCCATATATTTGAATTTCCATTCCAGTTTTTCTTACCTTCTCTGAGCCATTTTATAACAGATTTATTTTTTAAGTATTTTTTCAGAATTACCTCATGCCAAAGACCCAGTATCATGAGGCTTTTCCAAAGACTTTTTGCAACGAGATCTTTTCCAAAAGTATAAATATTTTTTATTCCTCAACCTCCATCCTTTTTTGGTTTTGCTATCTTTTTCTAGCGGAGCAAATGTATCCCTTCTTTTAATTTATTTCCAGCCCACAGAAAGCTAAACACTCTCCTGATATTGTTTAAGGTTCCCTTTGTTATTTTTTCCACAGATAGTGAATACACAAGGATGCTTTCAAGAACACCTTTTATAATTGTGTACCTATCTCCTAATGACAACCATATGTGGCTCCAATTTGCTATTCTTTTTTCTACCTTCTTTTCCAACCATATCCAATCCACCTTAGTATAGCAATTTGATTTTGAATAACATCCTAGATACTTGAAACCAACATCAATTGATTTTATTTTATATAGCATAAACTTGTTCAACAAAGTAATTTCCTTCAGTTTCCAGCCTGCTTCAAGAAACATGGACTTTTGTGTACTAAAATCTATTCCTGTCGCTTGACAAAATAAGTTCAAGACTTGATGATAGACTTTCCATTCAGCTAAGCTACCATTTCCAAATAGAATAATATCATCCACAAACTTCAGATGTGTTCTGTTTAACCCTCTTGCCACAATGACACCTTCTAAATTCTTCTCCCTTACTTGACTCTCTTAAGCCTTCTACAATAAGAAGAAAAAGTAACGGGCAAAGGCCACCCTTGCCTTAATCCCCTAGAGTTCTTGAAGAAACTAAAAGGCCTATCATTGATCAGAACAACAAAATTTGCTGAAGACACACATCCTAAGATCCTGTCTTAAAGCAGAGTTAAATAGTGGCAATTCTCGTTTTTTTTCCGAAAAAATCCACTTACAATATTGTGAAATTACATTTACAATGCCTTTTAAAAATTGAGTTCAAGAACGATGGTTTTTTAATAAATACTGTGTTACTAAGGACCATCTTCAGCACCAACATTGCGCAACTTCAGAGGAATGGACAATAACTAAAATTTTGTAAGCCTAAATTTAATAGATTGACGTAAAGGGATTTTACGTCAAGGGATATTAAGTTCGCTGCGGCAGCGATTATAACTAAAATTTTGTGTGTTCTAAATTTAGAAGAGGATGACACGCGTGCAAGAAAAGTGTGATGCTCTTTCTCATACAAAGCGGCAAAAACAGGCTCCGGTTCCCTGACTGTGAGATTTTGTATGTTCTAAATTTAGCAGAGGATAGCACGCATGCAAGCAAAGTGTCAGGCTCTTTCGCATACAAAGCGGGAAAATGGGCTCCTCCTGTTCCGCGAGAGTGAGGTTTTGAATGTTCTAATTTTAGAAGAGGATGGCACGCATGCAATCAAAGTGTCAGGCTCTTTCTCAAAGAAAGCGGGAAAAGCGGGCTGCTTCTGTCCCGTGAGAGTGACACGCAAAGTGCCGTGGTTTTTGAATTTGACCTAACCCTAAATCGCATTACTTTCTCCCATCGTCTCTCAATTCCATTCTTCGCATTTTGAGTTTGTGAAGGCTACATCCACCTTTGCTTGCAACCACTTTTTGACTGCATGGCTGTTTGAACCAGGGTGTTACGGGCTCCCGGTAAAATGCAAGAAAGCTTTTATTTATGGAACAAATCGGCATTGATTTTGGATATTTCAAAAGAGGGATTTATTCTCTGTGTGTAGCAGGTGGGGGAAAAGATGCTGGAAAGTGCTGCCATACAGATCAGGAATGGAATGGGTAGAATTGGAAAGAAAACCTGGTGCGTATGTTTTCCGATATCTACATTTTAATGTTGATATTTCCGGTTGAACACAACTTATATTAGAAAAGAAGTGAATGAATGATTTTTACTGTGTTTGAAAAAATATGAGCTATGCCAATCGGTTTGTCAATGCAAAAACTCTGTAGAATAAGGTTATGTCAATCCGTTTGTCAATGCAAAAACTCTGTAGAGTAAGGTTTTACTTCTGCACATCATCTAATTCAGCCATTGTGCTAATAATTAATCCTATAGTTTACACGACGAACAGAAGGCGTACATGCCCAGTTGTTAGGTTTTATAAAGAAACTTAAACACCCTTGATCAATTTATTTCCAACCAGGAAATGGATGTCCTTTCAAAACTGTAGGAGAGTCATGCACAGGAATGTCATGTGGTCATGGTAACATGATTGTGACTTGAATCGCCCATTAAATCTCTCAGGTTTTCATTAATAACTACACTGAGATGGTATTTAAAATCAACTATATTTGGCAGCACCTTGTTGACTGCTTGCAGAATCTAGGATTTTAAGGCATTCTATTCTCTCAAGCGCCGGGCTTGTTACCATTTTTAGTGATCAACATGCCCCACATTTATTGGTTAACTTAATGAACAGTTCTAATCTCTGAAGGAATCAGAGTGCATTCTCTTATTGATGTTACCGTTGGCCCGTAGATCTTGAAGGGAATAGGGGATAGCTACATACGAATTACAATCTTTATAAATTACACAGCGATCCCCTAGATCTTGAGCGCATAGCTACAAATGAATTACATTTTTAAGCATACATTACACAGCTATTAGCTGCATGATAAACTTTGTAGGAAATAATTAGTTCTATGCTCTCATAAATTACACAGCTATTAGCTGCATGATAAACTTTGTAGGAAATAATTAGTTCTATGCTTTCATAAATTACACAGCTATTAGCTCCATGGTAAACTTAGTAGGAAATAATTAGTTCAAGGCTCTCTACATAATTATGGGTATTTGTTTAATTTTTTTATTTTTTGGATTTATATACACGAAAATTATTAAAAATAGGTTTTAAAATAATTCAAATAATGGGTATGGGAGTTATGGGTATTTGTTTAATTATTTTGCTTTTTGAATTTATATGACCAAAATTATTAAAAATAAGTCCTAAATAATTCAAATCATTACAATCAAAATGAGTGAATATGTCATTAAAATAAGTTCAAAAAGTAAGAATAACAAAAAGTAAAATAGACCATTTCCACAATCATATGTACATTTATATTTGAGAATTAAAACAAAAGAGAAATTATGTGATAGTAAATCAACTAAAAATTTAGTGAATATAGGATTAAAATAAGTTCAAAAAGTAAGACGAACAATTTTCACACTTATATGTTCATTTATATTTTAGAATTAATAAAAAATTAATGAATATGGGATTAAAATAAGTCTAAAAAGTAAGATAAACAATTTCCACAATCATATGTCCATTTATATTTGAGAATTAAAACAAAGAGAAATTATGTGATAACTAATCAATTATTGTAAAAGTTTAAAGGTTAAATTAGAATAAATAATTTAAAAGTGTTTTCTTCTTTTAATTTAAAAAAAATAAAAATTAAATAAGAGATTAAAATAAGTCCAAAAAGTAAAATAAACAATTTCCACAATCATATGTCCATTTATATTTGAGAATTCAAACAAAGAGAAATTATGTGATAGCTAATCAACTATTGTAAAAATTTAAAGGTTAAATTAAAATAAACAATTTAAAAATGTCTTCTTTTAATTTAAAGAAAAGAAAAATTTAATAAGAGTTTATAGAAATTCAAAATCGAATTAATTTAAAGAAAAGAAAAATTGAACAAGAGTTTATAGAAGTTCAAAGTTGAATTAAAAATAACCAACTAAAATAATTTGTATAAACAATAAGAAAATTTGTATAAAAAAATAAAAAAACCTCTAAAATTGCATTTTTTTCTTAATTTTTACACTTTTATAATTTTTTTTTCAAAATTAGATTATTACATTTTTTCCTCTATATGCATGTAAATAATTTTTACACTTTTTTAATGTTTTCTTTAAAATTATATTATTAATATGATATTTTTAAGTAATATTTTTTTTTGGTTTATGCAAAAAGATAGGACTAAATACCCTAATTATGAAGTTTGAAAATAGTTTATAAAACAAAATCAATAACATTTAACTATCCATAAAAGTTGAAATTATTGTAGTAATTTTTAATTTATCATTTTGTATATATTCTATGACTTTGAATAGCACCATTATACTTTTGCATTCATATAGAAATGCCATAAGTAAAAATTTGGAAATAGAATGACTTTCAAATATCATCATTGTGCCATAAAAATATAGTAGATAAACGTAAAAAAAAAAAATTAGAATTTCTACCTTAAATAGCATGACTTTCAAATATCATCATTTTTTCATAAAAATATCGTAAATAAACATTAATTTTCTGTATAATGACTACTTTAGGGATCAAATCTTAACTTTACTTGTGAAGTAGAAGAATCTGGTGGTGGGTCGTTACATCCTTGACATAAAAGGATTAAATATTTGATCCACTTGTGCAACTCAATGAAGTGGTGGTTGCAACTAGTTACATCTCTAGCATAAAAGAATAAAATATTTTATTGACCTATGGCATCTAGGACAAGAACTCTTGCCAGAAATTTTTTATAGCTCCTATTGTAGTAACATCAAGTTTGAGTATTTTTTTCTTCCTCCAATGTCCTTGTTTAGGATTTTGAGCCTCTTTTCTATACTTTTGGACTTTTCTAACTTTGATTGAAAAGGTGGAAACCACTAAGCTTCAATCCTTGGATTCGTTGAATCTTTACCACAAAAACTAAGGATAAAGTTGTGAAATTATTGTGAGAATAATTAATCTTTCAGAAGCATATAGGGAACAACCTATGAGATGGAGACAATTTTTTATGCCCACTTTGTAGACAAGGAACTTGAGACTCATGAAAGGAAATTGTGTGTGGATTTACATTCCAATGTTTTATCAAAATATTTTGGCCAACAATAAAATTTGAAAAAAAAATAGAGGATGTTTAAGGAATGTATTGTATGTTCTTATATAATTACTCAAGTATGTAGGAATTAGGATTATAACTAGATTCAACAATATTGTATGGCTATCCTTGAATTCACATGCATACTTTTTGAGTCTCAACATTCTCGTACTTCTTTCCAATGTCTTTATTCTCATTGTTCTTCTTTCCCTTTGGGTTTTTCTCTTTTTTAGGAGGACATAAGCTTAGCAAGAACTCTCCAAATTGAAAATACTTCTTGATTTTTATTATCTTTTACTTCATATCCACCACAATAGATTCTACCCCTACAACCATCCATCAATACCATGAGTACTGCAAACCTAATTAATCGTAATATATTTTTTTGTGGATGCCAAAATATGGAATGAAATTCAGCTTCAATTAATGCAACCTATCATTCTCAATTACTAAATTTAGTGCCATGCTTTTCAATCCAGCACATGTAGGGCCATCATCCGCAGTTAATACCTTCATATTTAATAGAAAACAATAACATGAAAACCTTGTATGGATTGAACATACAATTTATAATTTAAAGAAGATGGAAATGGAAAACCTCACTTACCACTTCAATCTTTTTCAGTTCAATGCTCAGAATCTTGCAAATGAAATCACATTATCATTCCAACTTTCTATTTGGGTCCTTATAAAATCACCCAAAGGAGAATACATATATGTCCACCACCCCAAAATGAATTTTAAGGTTTGGTTCATTATAAAATCAGGTTTCGTTGCATTAGGAGCAAGGAATTCTTCGTGGGTAGATCATGTGTAAAGCTGGGATATCTAATTCCAAGTATCTCCCTTCATTTTGTAGTACCAACTTGTTCTCTTTTCGATCCATGGAGAAGATTCTAGGGTTTCCAAAAAAATGGGTACTTAATACTTTCCCATATCTACAAAAATCCAAGTAGTTCTCCTTCACTCATAACTGTCTCTTACAATTTTTATTCAACAAACATAAATTCCTAACAAAATCATGTCAAATAATTACTTGAAATAAAGCTACAACACTTTTATGCATTGCTACATATTTGATCACACCTCTATAAATACATAACTAGTATAGATCCAATCTCAAGCCTATATTTTCTATCCACACATACTAAATTTTCAATTTTTTTCTAAAACACTGAAGACCCTAATACCTCTATTGATTGTTATAGCAATAAAAACTTAACAAATAAGACATGGGGAAACATATTCAGATTGCATGGTATCTTGAAATGGCTTTGGAATTTGTAAATTGAAATTATCTAGAGAGTATCTCTTAACATAGGCCATCCCATACTTCCATGAGAAAGTCCTTCTCTAATTCTCACACCCTTGATAAACACCCATTATAGAAATAACACAAGGAAAACCAATAACTTCTGTTAATATACCATCTCATATAATGATCAAAGAGGATAACCTTTTACTCTAATACCTTTTGACACAAATGAATTTCTATTGTCAAACGAATGGAGCTTACCCAAAGCTTATGCAAGATACCAGATATAATAAATACGTAGAACATAAATAAAATGCTAGAAATGGCAGAATACCAATAATATAACCAGCATAATCTCCACAATAACACAGAAATAATATGAGAACAACAATTGAAATAACACTTTGATTCAGAAAACAATGTTCATAGGCCTCTTCAAGTGGGAAACCTCTAGTCGAGTAGCGCTCTGTTACAATAATCTCCAAGCTAGGGTTTTCATACCCTCAACCCTTATTTATACTAAATATGTCTATTAAGAGAAGCATCTAGAGGAAGATCCTTCTAGAAGCAGAAGCTTCTATTAGGTCTTCTTATATCCACCTTATTCTATTTTACTAAAAGGCATTATTAATATTGACCTTTATTACATCTGAATACATTGATCTACCTATGTGCGGGTTATGACCTTAACATGTCCACCCCCTTAAAAACAACCTTGTCCTCAAGGCTTGAGATGTGGAAACTACTGCAGAATGGTAGTTGGTTCCCTAGTGGCATCTACTGGAGTCATATCTTTCCACTGTACTAGCACTTCCTTGATGGTTCTCTGACACAGGCGACGCTCACGCTGGTCCAAAACTACTTCTGGCTATAGCCAAATGGATCCTTCTTCAGCTAACTCTGGAAGGTTGATTTGAATTTTGCACCCGGTTCCAATCACCTTCTTCAAGCATGAAACATGAAAAACAGGATGTAGCTTCGACTGACTAGGCAGAGCTAACTGATATGTGACTTGTCCCAGATTCTTGAGAACTGTGTAAGGGCCATAAAATTTGGGTGCTAGCTTCTGACAATGCTCGACCTTAAGGGAAGTTTACTTATATGGTTGCAGTCTCAGAAACACATGATCCCCTTCTGCAAATTGACATTCAGAGTGACCTTGATCTGCGTGCTGCTTCATTCGATTATGTGCCATGAACAAGTTCTCTTTAAGGGTATGAAGGATATCCTCTCAGACTGTAAGTGTTTGTTCAACCACTTGGACCTTCGAGGTACCCGGTAAGTATGAGAGAACTAAGGGTGGCTTCTGTCCATATACCGCTTCAAAAGGAGTCATGCAAGTGGTTGTATGGTATGTAGTGTTGTACCACCATTTGGCTAGGGGTAACCATTGATCCCACTGGTGTTGTTTTTCAGAGGTAAAGCACCTCAGATATGTTTCCAAACACTTGTTGACAACTTCCATTTGACCATCCATCTAGGGATGATAAGCTGAGCTGAGATGCAATTGTGTGCCTTGTAGCTTAAACAGTTCTTGCCAAAAATTTCTTGTGAAATTTGGGTCACGATTAGAAACAATAGAGTGTGGCATGCCATGAAGCTTGAAGACCTGGTCCATGAAAATTTGAGTCACCATGGATGGAGTAAATGGGTGGTGAAGAGCGCAAAAATGAGCATACGTGGAAAGGCGATCCACCACCACCATTATGACTAATTTATTCCTCGATTTGGGTAAGCATGTAATACAGTCCATAGAGATATCCTTCCAAATAAAAGGGGGAATCGGAAGTGGTTGGAGGGTGCCCGGAGATTTGATTGTTTCTCCCTTGTTGCGTTGACACACCTCACATTTAGCGACAAACTTACGGATGTCCTGTTTCATACCATCCCAGAAAAAAGAATGTTTGACCTAGGCGGTCATATGTTTTGGTGAACCCTCAGTGCCCCACTGTGGGTGTAGCATGAAGCTCAGAAAGTACCGTGGATTTGAGCTTGGATTGTTTACTTAAATACAAGCGACCTTTGTATCAAATCTTATCCTGGAGCCAGGTGTACCTTGGCGGAGCCAAAGCCTTGTTCTACAGTTGTTGGATCAGATGCAAACTTTTGGGATCTTGAAGACATTCCTGGCGCACAGCTTGGAGCTAATCGGGTACAATGAAGGAAAGAGAAAAAAGGGATCCTTCGTCTTCATATTTCTAGGACAATGCATCCGCCACGACATTGTCTTTACCCTTCTTGTAAATGATCTCATAATCATATCCAAAGAGTTTAGTCACCCATTTTTTTTGCTCCTAGGAGGAAATGTGTTGTTCCATAAACTACTTGAGGCTTTGATGGTCGGTCTTAAATTGGAAGCGTTTCCCCAAGAGATAAGGATGCGACAACTCAACGGCATGCAAAATCACCAACATTTATTTTTCATAAATGGGTTTTCCCAGATTCCTTTTAGACAGTTGCTTGCTGGTGAAGGCCAAAGGTTGACCCTCTTGCATAAGGAAAACGCCGATTTCTTTCTCTGAGGCGTCACATTCCAACATAAAGGTCTTTGTGAAATCAAGAAGGGCCAGAACCGGAGTGGTGCACATGGTCATCTTCAAGGTTTGAAAAGCTTGAGTAGCTGCTGGAGTCCAAGTGAAAGAGTTCTTTTTGAGGAGAGTTGTAAGAGGTGTTGCAATCTTTCTGTAGTTCTTAACAAACTTGCGATAATACCCCGTTAGACCCAATAATCCACGCAAGATTTTGAGAGTCTTTGGGTGTGGCCAGTCTTACATAATTTCAATCTTTTTCGGGTCCACCCTAACGCCATCGTTTCCCACTAGATGACCCAAGTATTCTACTTCTGAGGCACCAAAAGCACATTTGGATTGTTTCAGGAAAAGTTGGTGCTAAGAGAGTAGGCGGAGAACTTGATCCACATGAGTAAGATGGTCTGACCAGGTTTTACTATAGATGAGTATAATATCAAACAAAACTAAGACAAAATGATGGAAAAAAGGGAAGAAGACATGGTTTATGAGGCTCTGGAAGGTGGAGGGGGTGTTACACAAGCCAAAGGGCATGACCAAAAACTCATAGTGGCCCTCATGAGTGTGAAAGGTGGTCTTGGGGATGTCGGTCTCTTTCAAATGTATCTGGTGATAGCCCAAGTGAATATCAAGTTTGGTAAAGAATTGGGCACCACTCAATTCATCCAAGAGGTCATCAATGACAGGAATGGAAAATTTGTCTTTGATGGTCAGTTTGTTGAGAGCATGGAAGTCAGGACACATTCTCCAAGAACCTTCTTTCTTCATTACCATGACAACCGGAGATGAGTAAGGCCTCGTACTAGGATGGATGATGCCTGCAGTAAGGAGTTCCTGGACCCTTTTCTCAATTTCATCTTTTTGTGCAAAGGGGTGACGATATGGATGGATATCGGGGGAAGGCTTCCTGGGACAAGGGGAATGGAATGATCATGAACACCATGGGAAGGAGGGAGTCCTTGGGGAGTGGAAAATACCATTTGATTTTTATAAAGGAGGGCTTGGAGGTCTTGGGGAACTGGGGGTGTCTCCGTGGCTTGTATGGCGTGGAGCTAGGCAATGACACAAGAATGACCTTTTTTGAGCAGTTTTTCCATGCGATGAGAACCGATGACCTCAGGTGAACCAACAATGATGCCTTGGAATTTATATTGGTGGCCTCCTTGGTTTAATTGCATGGTTAAGTTCTAAAAATCCATGAGAATGGGACCCAAAGTCCTTAGCCAGTCTGCACCCAACACAATGTCGCAACTGCCCATGTCAATAGAAAACATATGGGATTTTAGGTGGTAGTCACCGATTTGGAGACACACATTTTCACAGCGCTCGCCACATTTCATAGAACCACCATTGGCAATCATGATTTGGAAATTGTTGACAGCATGGATGTAGCAATGGGTTTTGTGGGCAATGCGGCGATGAATAAAATTGTGGGTGCTGCCACTATCAACCAGAATGATGACCTTTCGGTGCTTGATGTAACCGATTAACTTGAGGGTTTGGGGGACAGAGAAGCTGGCGAGAGCATTGAGGGAAATGATCGGTTCCACTTTGGGAGGGTTGGAGGGAGGGTTTATGTCAGTGATTTCTGGTGACTCGGGCACAAGGGGAGTGTCAACATCCTCTTCTGTAATATCCTCAGAGATGGCCATAAAAAGCTTTTGTTCCTTACATTTGTGGCCCAGGAAATATTTGTCATCACAATTATAACAGAGGCCTTTGCTTTGGCATTCATCCATTTCGGCCCTAGTCAATTTTTGGATCTTTAATGGGGCAGAGGGAGTAGTGGGGTTTACTAGTTTAGGGCGAGGGATAAAGGAAGGATTACGGTTTTGATAAGAAACAATTTGTTGTGCTTCTTTAGCTTTTTTAGTAGCCTCCACCCAAGTTGTAGGTCGAGCCATGAGGACATGGGCCCGAATCTCCTCCTTGAGGCCACTGATAAAACACTCTTGAAAGAAAGCATCAGTCATGCCCTCTGTTCGAAAATCCAGGCACTCAAATGCATCTATGAAGTCTTCTATTGTTCCTTATTGCTACAATTTTGTCAAACAGCCCAAATGGTTGGTGTTAGTGTCAAAGCGTTCATAAAGCTCAGTCATAAATTGGGTCCAAGCAATATACCCTTGACGGGAAGTTTTTCTCCATTTCCACCATTTCCAGCGTTCTTGATCTAGATGGAGAACACCATATCGGAGTTTGGACAAGTCATATGTAATGTTGTAGAGAGAGAAATAATGTTCCATTTGGATGACCCAACCAGTGGGGTCTGAGCCATCAAATTTGGTTACATCCACCCGCGGAAGGCGTATGTCCCATTGAAAGTGATGGGGCTGAAAGGTATGGGACTGGGAAGAAGTTTCACCTTCAGTCTTTGTATGTGCATCAGGAAAAGGGTTATTGGTAGGGATCTTGAGTTTGGTGCAGAGTGATGCAAAGACAGATTCAAGCTGGGTGGTCAGTTCGTGTTTGACTTCCGCCATTGCAGACTGCACAGATGCATTTATGGTGGTATTGATGGATGTATCATGGGAGGCAATAATAGCACTGAGTTGTTGCACTTCTTGTTGGGTCTCGAGGAAACTAGATTGCAAGGTGTTGAAGCGAGACTCTAGTTCTTGGCTACAAGTATGGGCCATGAGGATGGGTGAACTGAAAAGGGAGTAGGCAGAGTCAATTTTTTTTGCAGAAAGATGATATGGATGAATGTGATAAGGGAGAAGAGATGAATATAATGGAATAGGTCTCAAATAATGGTGAAAAAATTTCCAGACTTATTTTTTATTTTTTATTTTTTATTTTTTATTTCTACAACTGCGGGATTATACTTCGGTCTGAAGAATGTTTCAGTACTGAAATCCCCAAATTCTTAACCAGAAAGAAATGTGTATTTACTTGGCAACCCGAACACAGATGCGTGGCAATAGATCTCGTCGATTTAATTTGTTTATGTTTATGTTTATGTTCCCCAAGGGTTAGGTATTCAAGGGTTCTACAGACAAGGGTTTGCCCTGTGCTATAACTCTCTGACATACGTGCAGGGTCCAACAATAGTACTCTGTCGAATATCTCAGGGCATTAACTAAGGAGGATAGAATGTACCCTTAGCCATACTACCTGACTACCCAAGTACTAGAGAGTATCTTCCCAAGTGTTGTTCTCGGTGAAACTATAGCAATCCGGTGGTCGATAGGTTTATCTAAAGGGGGATTTAGGAAATCTAAGCCGATCCGTACACAGGTGTTGTGTGATGCACTACCACTCGAAGGGGTACCAACAGGGGTTACAAGGGTGGCCAACAGATGTGCGCTTAAGAACCACTTGTATTTTCTGCACGTATGAATCCCTCAACTGCAGGTTTATGCGCGTAACAAAAGATCTCTGTGGCTTAAAGACGCCAGAATACGTCTCTACCCTGAAAAAAAGAATACCCACAATTTTTGCCAAGGAAAGTGCTCTGATACCACTTGCAACATACCAGATATAATGAATACGTAGAACACAAATAAAATGCTAGAAATGGCAGAATAACAGTAATATAACCAGCATAATCTCCACAATAACATAGAAATAATATGAGAACAACAACTGAAATAACACTTTGATTTAGAAAGCAATCTTCACAGGCCTCTTCGAGGGGGCAACCTCAAGTCGAGCAACGCGCTGTTACAATAATCTCCAAGCTAGGGTTTTCATACCCTCGACCCTTATTTATACTAAATATGTTTATTAAGAGAAGCATCTAGAGAAAGATCCTTCTAGAAGCGAAAGTTTCTATTAGGTCTTCTTACATCTGCCTTATTCTATTTTATTGAAAGGCCTTATTAATATTGACCTTTATTACATCCGAATACATTGATGTACCTATGTGCGGGTTAGGACCTTAACAACTTAGGCCCAATTAGCATTTGTTTTAATTTGAGACAACAACCTCCTTTAGTATGTTGGCTTGAATGCCAAATAGATAGATGAGATTTGGATTCATGTTTCTACATCCTGAAATGTAATCCTGATTATAATAATAGAATTAAATTCTACTCTAAATACCTAGCTAGGATATGAGAACAAAATTGTTAAAATAATTATAGCCAATCATAAAAGGATGTCATCTTTATTTCAATAATCATTGATCCTTTCATATTCACAACCAACAACTAATCTTTAATTAGCATCTTTTAGAATTAATCTCCAAAATAGTCTTTTCATATTCAAAGATATGATAGTCTGATAACCACATTATTAAAAGTGGTTAACACCATTAGTTTGAAAAGGTGGAAAACAGTATTGATCAACCACTTTTACTATGTGGTTATGCTAATTTATGGATAAATTTCTGAAATAAAATATAAATATAAAACATATAAGTCCAAACTCTTTATAAATAAAAAATACATTAAATATTTTGGATATATATATATATATATATAATCAATGTTAAATAATTAATTATTTAACATTATAAATATTATATATTTGTATTATATATATATATTATAAGTATATTCTATTATATATATATGAACCAATAAATTAATATATAATAAATATATTATTAATATATGATATAATTAATAAGAAATTAACTTATATGAAATTAATTAAGTCCATATATATCTATTGGGAATGGGCATATTTAATAAGTTTTTAATTGATTATGTATTAATTGTTTATGTGTTTTCAATTTACAAGATGAAATTGGTTTAAATATTTTTTACCCTCACAATAAATGAATGGTTGTGATTTTAACCAATAACTAACATGTTTTTATAAAGGCATACATTTATTTTTCCACATTTACTTTATCATATCAAAAAAATACTATGTTGACTAGTTGATTGTCATGTTTACGTGATTAACAAAGATAGTGAAGTATGGAAATATGGTAAATATCTCACCTATATCTTTTAGGATTGGATGGCAAATGCCATAATTCACCACATCCACTACCTCACCTATTTTTTTTTATGAATGGCATCTATCCACTAGCTCACTTATTTTTTTTTATGGATGGATGACATCTGTCATATTGTTGGTGGGTGTTTCATATTATAACCATGTTTTTGTTGGTGGGTGTTTCATATTATAACCATGTTTTTGGCATTCCATTTATTACGTAGATAGACATACACCTATTGGAAATGGGCACACTTAATGATCTTTTAACATTAAATCCTAATCTGATGACTATGCATTGAAGATATTGGCATATTCTTAGTCGTCCTCTAAAATCAATGAATATTAAATGATTAAAGAAGATTAATATATATGCAAACCATGTTTATATGATTAAGAAGCACTGCACACTTATCATTGAGGGCACGCATTGTTTTTTATGTTTGAACCATCGTCTGATGCCACGACCTGCCCACACACGTTTAATATTGTGCCATCCATTCTCTGAGTCGTTTCACCTCCTAGGCACGTTTTTTCACACCTCATTCGATTCGTGCGCTTTCATATAGTCGATCCGTGCATTTGTTACCAGGTTATTTCATATGCGTTTTGATATAGTCGATTCATGCATTCCACTATATTCGATTCATGCGCTTTCATAGAGTCGATTCGTGCGTGCATTCGTGCATTCCATTCATAGCCATTCCACTTTTACCATATTGCATGCACGCTCAGTTCTGTCGTTTCATATTTTACCTAGATTATATGTATTTCGAGCACACTGAATAGAACTATTACTGTTTCGATATAACATATCACCAAACCATCAATCCAGACCAGGTAACATCTGTAAAAACTTATGCAATTACTTTGTTTCAATTAATGAGCGTGTTAGTGTATTGTAAGCTTTTCTTATGTATTTTCATCAACAAGAATCAAAGTGGCTGTATTTTGAGCGTTTCCGTCGAGCTTCGCGTGAGTGTCCCTGGCTCCCTGCTGATAGATTTAATTAGTACACAATTATGCATTAAACGATGTTGCAAACTGCGTATTAATATATTAATGTACAGCGAAATAATGTATTAATGTCCAGTTCCACTGTAGAATGAAAAACTGTGAATGTCTGAATTATATAAGCCAATATGTGAATGTATAGTATCATGATACTGTGAATGTACAGTATCATTACTTTATTAATGTCTGAAAAACTGTTTTTATATATTAAGTTCCAGCTATAAGCATGAATTAGGGTAGAAACAACCTATCAAATTACTCCATGAATTAGGGTAGAAACAACATCAACTCCCTTGTAATCATTGAATCCTCACATTCAAATCGTTCTGATTACGAGGGAGTCGTATTGTGCAA
>ML777829.1:286801-309353 GCA_009831015.1 Picea engelmannii | reverse complement strand
TAATGACGTAAAACAGATACATGAAATACATTATGAGTTTTATGCAAGTGGGGTGGCAGTACGAGACGATAGGCAATGGGTCCAATTTTCTCTTGGACCCTAAATGGCCCTATAAACCGAGGTGACAACTTTGTCCCCTTCCCAAACCGTATGGTACTCTTATTAGGCCTGATATGAATGAAAACTTGGTCCCCCACTTCATAATTTTGGTCGGTCCTGTGTGCATCCGCATAACTTTTCTGTCTATCATGTGCTTCCTTTAATCTCTTCTTGATCTGAATCACTTGTTCCTCCATTTCCTGAATCAATTCTGGCCCAACTGTTACTCGGTCTTCTAATCTATCCCAACTCAATGGTGTTCTGCATGGCCTTCCATACAAAGCTTCATATGGTGGCATTCCGATGCAACTATGATAACTGTTATTGTAGGCAAACTCTACCAAAGGTAGGTACTTCTCCCACTGGGTTTGATTATCCATTACATACATCCTAAGCATGTCTTCCATAACTTGATTTACTCTCTCAGTTTTCCCATCTGTTTCAAGATGATATGTTGTGCTTAAGTTCAACTGAGTCCCCAATGCTGACTCTAAACTTGTCCAAAATCTAGAAGTGAATCTGGAGTCCCTATCTGAAATAATCTTCTTTGGTATCCCGTGCAAACGGATAACCTCGCTTATGAACACTCGTGCCACATCAATAACATTGTAAGTGTCTCTAAACGGAATGAAATGAGCACTCTTGGTTAACTTATCCACTATCACAAGAATGGCATTGTGTCTATGAGAAGTGAGCGGCAACCCTACAACAAAATCCATAGAAATGACTTCCCATTTGGACATAGGAACATCATGTGGTTGTACGAGGCCTGCTGGGTGATGGTGGTCAGCTTTCACCTGTTGACACTCGAGGCATTTGGCGACGAAATGGACTACATTGCACTTCATTCCCACCCAGAAGAAGAGATTCTTCATATCTGCGTACATCTTCTTCACTCTCAGATGCGCACAATAAAGTGATCTATGGGCTTCCTTCAGTATGATGCTTCAAATATCCCCATTCTCCGGGATGTACATCCTTCCTCGATATCTCAACAATCCATCTATTTCTAGATTATATCCTTCATACTTTGGGTCTAACTACCTCCCGCTCTGGAGGTTTGAAGTAACCTTTAAATACCAACTATCTCCTAATAGTTATGTCAACACATGTTCCCTCAGATTGACCTTTAAGGGTACCAAGGATAAGATACATGGTCTCCTACTCAAGGCATCTGCGACCACATTTTCCTTTCCATTTATGTATGAAATACCAAAATCATACTCACTCATAAACTCACTCCATCGCCTTTTCCTGGCATTCAAATCTCTTTGAGTGAAGAGGTGTTTTAAGCTTTCATGGTCCATCTTGAGTTCAAAATTTCGCCCCACAAGATAGTGCCTCTAAAGTTTCAGAGCTAGCATTACAGCTGCCAACTCTAAATCATGAGTCACGTATAACTCTTCATGCTTCTTCAACTTTCTTGACGCATAATATATTACTCCTCCATCCTACATTACCACGGCTCCCAACCCTTGTTTCGAGGCATCCGTGCAGACCATGAAGTCCTTTTCCATATCTTGCACTCGTAGAATTGGTGCACTAGTTAATAACCTCTTAAGCTCATTGAATGCACTATTACATTCTTCTGTCCATTCATACTTGACCCCCTTGCGTTGCAAGGTGGTGATGGGTTTCGCTATTTTTGAGAATCCTTACACAAATCTCTGGTAATAACCTACTAGCCCCATGAAGCTTCTCACCTCATGTGCATTTTTTGGCACTGGCCATTCCATAATGGCCTTTACCTTTTCTGGGTCTACCAATATTCCTTTGCTTAAAATGATATGACCTAAATAGTGGATCTCTTTCTAGAAGAAGGAACATTTTGACAACTTCCCATACAATTTGTTCTCTCTAAGGAAAGACAACACTATTCGTAAGTGTTCCTCGTGTTCTCTTTCATTCCTGGAATAGATGAGAATGTCATCCAGAAAAACTTGTACAAATCGATCTAAATACTTTTGGAATACGCCGTTCATGAGGCTCATGAACATTGCTGGCGCATTAGTCAATCCGAAAGGTACCACAACAAACTCATAATGTCCAAACCGAGTTCGAAAGGCAGTTTTTGGGATATCACTTTCCTTAATCCTCAGCTGATGATACCCAGATCGCAAATTGATCTTTGAGAATACTGTTGCTCCCTTCATCTGATCGAAGAGGTCATCTATTCGTGGCATTGGGTACCTATTTTTCATTGTAGCACGGTTCAAGTTCCTGTAGTCTATACACAGTCATAAGGATCCATCCTTCTTCTTCACAAAAATCATTGGTGCGCCCCAAGATGAGACACTGGGCCTTACTAGCCCTAAGTCTAGTAATTCCTTCAATTGCATTTGCAATTCACAAATTTCCGGCGCTGTCATTCGATACAGAGTCTTGGATATTGGTTCTGCACCAGGTTTTAGCTCAATAGTAAAATCAAGCTCCCTCTCTGGAGGTAACCCTGGTAACTCGTTCGGAAAAACATCCTGAAATTATGACAAAACCGGGTACTGGTCTAATGAGGGTCCCTTCCTTTCTTTCACTGCCTACACTACATAAAGTCAACACCCTTGTCTCAAGCATCACTTGAACTTCATATTTGATATAAAGCGTAATGACACTTTTCTCTGTACGCCTTGGATCTCTATTGGTCTTCCTTCATCATCAATACAAAGTACCTTCTTGGCGAAACAATCTACCAATGCTCGATGAGCTGCTAACCAATCCATTCCAATGATTAGGTCATATGCTCCAAGAGCAGTGACGTATACCTTCAACCTGGTAGTGCACACTCCTAGGTATACTATACAATTATCGACACTAGGTCCTACAGCTTGTTTTTCCCCCGAAGCCATCTCGACTTGTTTAAAGTCATTGTGCTCATAGGCTGCCAGCCCACTCTTTTCTAATGAAGATGGTGAAATGAAACTATCTGTCGCACCAGAATCAAACAAAATCTTAACATTAACATGATTTAGCGTACCTGACAACTCCACTATGGTGGATTGATGTTCATCCTGGCGGTTATTAACCGCTGCATAAATCTAGTGGTTGCTACCTGACCTTCCCATTGGTGCCTTTCCTTCTCTATGCACAAACCCTGATTGTAACTCTGGACAGTCCCATTCGTAATGGGGTCCTTCGCATCTCCAATAGGCAATACGAGATTGAACCAATGCACTGTTATGTGACTGATTCCTAAATGAGTTCCTTCCCATGGAACCGCTACCCCTACTAGCTACTCCTCAAGATGGTCATGGGTCTGTCTGCACCGTTGGTGATGAACGAGATGTGGCACTAGTTTCCATTGAAATCCCTGCATCTACTGTCCTTGGCACGACTCTGTTACCATAAGGTGGTGGTATTGAGCCCCCTCCCCTAGTAAATGTCCTCGAGGTCTTTCCTACGAATCCAGGGCGATGTGGAAATGTCGATCTTGTACCCCCTGTTAAGTTCATGTGTTCTTCTACATAACGTGCATTTTCTACCGCCTCCGCCACTGAAGGCGGTTTCCACATCCTTACCATAGCTCTGATATTTGGGTTCAATCCATAAATGAAATGCTCTACCTATCATTGGTCATTGTCCATATACGAAACATACTTGACCAGTTCCATAAACCTGATCTCATATTCTTCTACAGTTCTGTTTCCTTGGACTAGGGCATGAAATGCCCCTACTTTCGGGTTTAGGGGTAAGGTGTATTTGTCTTTCCAAGTTGCCCCACCAGTTCAAGGCGGTGTCTCTTAATTGGAAAATTGCAATCTTGGCCTTTGAATTGGACGTATAGTCCCTTAGGGAAAAACACCTTGTCATGCCTTCCAACCATTCTTCCGCGCGTTCACTGGCGCAACCTCCGGCAAACTCTGGAATTTTGATCTTCTGCAACTCTTGCGTGATGTCTTCAGGTGGAAATTCTCCCCTTGAGTTCCTTGATGCTTCTGGATTACCCGTTCCAGATGGTAGGGGTTCCACTTCAGTCCCTGCTGGTTGGCGCCCCTTTAAAGTCTCGTTAATGGCTTCCAACAAGTGCAGTATGAGGGCTAGTTCGGGCGATGGTGGTGGTGGTGCAGGTGGTGTCGGTGGTGTTGATGGTGTGGGTGGCGTCAGTGGTGCCCGTGACGACGCTCCCCTGCCTCGACCCATTCGAGTCCTGACCATCTTGTATGATTTAACCTGCATCACCCCAAAGTTGCCTGGGTGAGTTCAAGGACGTTTCAAACCGGTGCTACTTAAACATAGAAACATGGTTAGGCGTAAGTTTTCTTTACTTGTCTGTAAACAGACGTTACTCCATCAGGGGAATTGGCTATGTTTGGGTTAGGATTAAGTGTCTAATCTTGGTTTATTTACCCTTGCGAGAAGGATTATTTGGTCCCTTGCCCTGTAGCTATGTTAACCTTGTGCTTCACTCGTCCCTTCCTAGTGCATATGCCATCTTCTTCCCGCTTGTCTGAGCCTCAACCTCATTAATCAACCTTAAGATAGATTAACCTTACTCTTATTAAAATGATTAATTTAAAATCATATTACACTAATTCAACCAATTAACCTTTCATTAATTTTAACTAACATGACCTTTATTTGTATTTACTTGAATTATTTTTAACACTTTATATTATATATATATAACAATTGGGTGTATACCCCAGGGTTCAGGCACGCATGGGTTCCACGTGCTCGTCTGGTTTTCATAAGCTCCCTCATATCTAGCCCCCCAATTTCTACATCTGTCAGTCTTTCAACTCTCTACGCGTCCTTCCTCTGTCCCACTTTCTCATCCGCTGGGACTTGCCTCGCATCAGTCTTTGTCCACCATAGATCTGCCTGTGCTCTACTCTGAGGTCTCCAGAATCTCCCTTGCCATGGCTCACATCCTCACCGTCGTTCTGAGCACTTCACTAGCGCTGGTTAATGTTGTACATGCTCCAATTTGTTTTGCAGAAACAGAGTATATTGAGGTGGCCACTGACAAGATTCAGGACCTGGAGTCCAGTCTCTCTGAAATATTGGGAATCAACCCCCTGTCTGTACACATTGCAGAGCTCGCCCTCAACTATGGTAAGAGGTACGATTCAGTCCACCAGTTGTGAATAGTTTCAGTACCTTCATGAAGAACATGGGGTTATTTGAATTAAGAATTTGCACAAACCATCCTTACGCTATGGTAATGAATGGTGATTTCCTCATTTGAACAAAATGTTTTGCTTGTAATTTCCAGCTCTGTACAGATTTTGGTGTTCTGCCTTCAATTTATTTCGTTTATCTTTATAATTTTATTCGTCTATGCATATGCATGTAGTTAGATGCATACGCATTGCCTTCCGTTTTGCTCACGGCCCTTTACTCCTAACTGTAAAATTACCCAATTAAAATTTTGGGTTTCGGGGTTTCCTTATGTCTGATACCGAGAGTCTCCCATCCTCACGGACTCCCGATCTCCGATATGCCGATGCGCTATCTTCTAGCTTTAGCCCTACCTTGGCTATGCTTTGGTTCATGTGACCCTGTCCTATGTGACCGTAGTCCTATTCCCTGTCGGGATTCGGGGTTTCACGACTTTCGTTGTCACGAACCTTTGTCCTCACAGACTCCCGATTCTTGATTTTCTGGTGAGCTTCGTCTCTATGGGATAGCCCCTACTGGCTATACCTTGGTCGATATGACCTGCCTCCGTGACCGTGGCCTTGGATCACCCTATCGGGATTTCGGTGTTTCGACATTCGTGATGTCAAAGCACGTGCGTCCTTAGGATTCCCGATTTCCTGATCCACGATGCACGTGTGAGCTCTATCGGGTATCGGGAAATCGTGACTTCTAATGTAACAATTCCTATGTATGAAAAAACCTCGAAATGTCGAATCTCAAATCTTCGGGATCCTCTGACACGCATCCTCAACATGAACGGCTCGGATCTCGTCGAGAAATCACGGATCGCGATTTCTTGTTGCACAATTTCCTTACCCTCGAAAACTCTGATGCCTCCAAACACCGACTCGTTAGGATCTCATGCCACACGTCCTCACCGATGGACGGTTCATAACTCCCGTCAGGATATCGTGAATCACGACTCCATCATGCGAGTATTCCTTGCCCTCAAAAATCCCGATATCCCGATTCCTCGGTTGGCTGACAGCTGGCCTCCACTACGCCTCTGTCCTCCTCCTCTTCTATGATGACAGCTGGCCCCCACTCATAATGGTTTCACGTATCGCGAATTCAAAGTTCTTAAACATCATGTCCCCGGGATTCCCGATTTCCCGATGGGCCAAACGCAGATGGTTTTTGATGGTTGCCACCTGTCCCACAGATGGACGGCTGTGATTGTGTCGAGATTTTCCCATGGATTTCTTGACTCTTTCCAGATGATGGACACATGTCCTCCATTCTGACTCTAGTGGTCCCACCACGCTTATGTCACTATCGGGATATCGCCGATCACGATTCCCAGCGACGTGGTTTCTTTGTCTTCGAAAACCCCGATATCCTGATCCACGACTCTTCGGGATCCCTTGACATGCGTCACACACAATGGACGATCCAGATCCAATCGGGAAATCACGTATCGCAATTTCAACCTGCATAAGTCTCACGTCTCCGGAAACCCCGATTTCATGACTCTTCGGGATCTTCTGACACGCGTCACTACTGTTTGGATGGCTCTGATCCTATCATAAAATTGCGAATCATGATTTCATTATGCAACGGTTCTACACTCCTAAAATCTAGGATTCTACCGAGATCAACGGCTAGGATCCGTTCTCGGGATTTCGAGAATCACAAGGTCTCGATTCTCAGACTTAACAAAACCCCGAGGACTCAGATTTCCCGATGACTCTTCTCGGACTCCTCCTATGCACGCTAGGGCTTAAACCCCGTGCAACTTTTCTAGATCTAACGACTGACGGGATTTCGCCCGAGATCTGACGACGCAGATCCGTTCTCTCGTGTAACAGACAACTCTTCTTTGGGAAAATCGGTTAGTTGCACAAAACATTACGTAGTGTTAGAATTTCTCTCTTGGCACGGTTGAAATTTATATGGGTCTATAGTTCATTATTACAATCATCGAGGCTTAATATAGACAAATAGTTCACACTATTCCTGTGCGGTACAAGTCTGTTAAATTTCCCTTTTTTTTTTTGACTGTGCATCGACAGTTTTCCCCATTTAGGTAAGTTCGAGGTGAAATAGGCCTATTCAAGGTCCTGCAAATGTCTTTTTAATTTTATTTAGTATGGTTCGTGTAGTCATTGAATCTTACCAGTTTCAAGCCTTCAATAGAAGCTTCCCACGACATTTTCGTTGGTTTCAGGTGTCTATTCTATCTGAAACTTCATTAACAGCATTGCTCAAGGAAATATTAAGCTATGACTTCTCTTTTTCATGCTTAACAGCTTGGATACCACACTGTATCAGTCCTATTTAGTCAAACTAAACATGTGTTTCTTATAGGTTAAGCGTGGATGGAGTTAATCATTTGGGATTTTGGCCCTTACGCCTAGATTTCGAACTAAGATGCTTTGATACCATATGTAACAACCATAAACTTCTAAACATCAATAAGATTCATAAACATTTCATTTCGTAAACTGAAACAATAACTTCTTAGCATAATAGTGACTCTCATAACAACAACTTCAGTAACTTAGATTTATCAATAAATACTGAATTCATGGCAGAAAGAAATAAATGCATAACTTAACAAAGTACCTAGTTCTGATGCTAATTTTTTTTTCCTCTGTGCCTCGCCGCTGCCTTCTTTCTTCCTGCTACTGGATCAACCCTGCCACAAAGAGGAAAATAACTGCCCAAAACTATTGTCCTCCCTGCCAACTAGGGAAACTACCTAGCTCCAAGATATCTACGGATATCCTGGCCCTCCGTGCCCAAAACCTCCAGCAACTCAGTGCCTCCCCTGATCAAAATCCACAGTGCCAAAACTCTGTGCTCACAGCCAGTCCAAAAGTCCTCAGAAAAATCTCTGCTCATAGCAAACCGTAGTCCTCAGGATCCCTCCTCCGTCGACTGATCCTTCCCCTCACGTAAACCTCCTTTTCCCCCTTATTCCTCCTTCACCGACTCCTGCAGTTACTCCTTCAACCACCCTCTGTCCTCCCTCCTTCATCATGAGTTACTATTTTATCTTCTCAGGATCCATGGCTATCCCTCTCTGCATATGCCACCCTTTTTATATCATTTTTCATTGATCTTTTAATTTTATTTCACAGGTCATTAAATGTGATCTGTAGTTTGAATTATTACTCAGTTAACCATGATTAATTTCTTTTAATTAATTTTACTTTATAATATTTAAGCATGTATCCAATTAGGGTCGTTACAAAAGACATACAAAGTGTAGTGTAGATTCTCATTTGTGAAAAAAAGGTTTATTCTCAAATGTCGATACAATGCTCCATGGGAGGTTTGTGATGATTCAATATTGCTCATATATGATAAAGGGAAAAATAAATATGAGCCTATACGAAATGATGATAGGCTAAATGTTCATAATGTTGATCTTCTTTCAATGTGGCATGCTAATGTTGATTTTCAGCCCGTGGTTTTCTCGACATGTTTTCTTGAAATATATTGCAAAGTATGCTTCCAAGGTAGAAAAGAGATAAGAAAGTTACCAAGATATGTTGACTATAATTTCAAATGAAAGCAGCTCAAAATCTCCTGTATTGTGTGCATACAGAAGATTCCTTGCAGAAACCATTGTTGATCGTGACATTGGTGCATAAGAAGCTTGTCATATGTTATTGAAACTACATCTTGTTGCTTGCAGTACGAAATTATTTTCCTTAAATGTTGGTAGAAAGGTTTTTAAGAAAGTATCAAATGATCCCCATCAATTTTCATCACCAGATATTTTTCTTCAAATATAACAAAATCTGCCTTCATTTCTTGATCATTTGTCTATGATAGAAATAGAAAGATCTTGGACCTTTGATGGAAAACATAAAAAAGAACCATGGAAACATAGATATATTCATGTCATTGTTCGAGTTTGGCCACTTTTTTATTCTATTCCAAGTGAGGATTTTGATGAATTTGAGAGTTTTTGTTGGATTGAGTTACTTTTGTACAAACCATTTTGTAATATTCCCATTGATATTGGCCTCTCCAATGAAACAATGATTGAAAATTGGTGCAATTTCCAATATCGAGCATGGCATGTTGATCGTTCCCCTTTACCTTTTGATACTGTTGAAGAATATGATGATTATCATGAACAAGAAACCATTGTTGAAGACGATTTTGAAGAATGGGAAGTTTTGTCTCGCTTGATACCTCCAAACAATATCACTATTTCTGACCTTCAAACTCTTCATCGAAGGGAATTTGATAAATATTTTAATTGGGAGAAATCGACTGTTTCAAATGATGTTGCTAAAGAAGCTATAGATTTTATAAAAATTGCCAAATCTACGGGTGATATTGTTGAAAATTCTCTTTCCACAATTCCTTCACCAACATCCTTGTCATAGAAACAATGACTTTCCTTTGAGATCTTATTACAACACTCAGTTGAATATGAACATAGTGAACTTCTTCACATGATTATACAAGGCAATACTATCACTGGAAACTCTTTTCTTATTCATTGTATTTCTCATGCTCTTTCTGCTTCAATAGCTAATGGCCATAGTCTGTTTCTTTTAATCACTCGGATAGGAATAACTGCTTTTAATATACATGAGAAAACAATAAAACACACTCTAAAAATTCGTATCAAAGATATGAGACCACTACAAGGATAATCTTTTGCAATATTTCAAGAAGAAATGAGGCATATTCGATATATTTTGATTGATGAAATGAGATTTCTAGGACCAAGATAATTCATACAGATAGATTCTAGATTACGAGAAGCATTTCCCAATAAAAAAACTTCTCCTTTTGGTTGTAGATCCATCATTCTGGTGGGTGGCATTGGTCAATTGACTCCTGTCAAAGATAAGCCCTTGTATGTAGGTAATACAACAGGGAAAGTTTTATGACAAAACTTCAACATTGTTGTTACTTTGGATACAAATTTGATAGCAAGGAAATCATCCAAGGAAAGTCGCTTTTCGACAACTCTTGAATAACATAAGAAACGTTGAACCCATTATTAATTATTGGGATCTTCTTATGTCACAAGTTGATATGAGTTTCCCTCCAGAGGAAAGGATTTTATTTCATTCAACAATTCACTTGTTCCCAACAAATGATTTGTTCACCTTGCATAATAGGAAAATGTGAAAGTCATTAAATAATCCAATTGCATGATCTGTAGATGAGCATACTATATGGGTTGAAATTTTTGGTATTGATGATGATCAAATAGAACATGAGGTTTTTCTATTCCATGGTCGATGTGTCACGTTGACATGTAACTTGTGGGTTGAAGTCGGCTTATTTAATGGTGCACTTGGTTACATTCAACAAATTTACTATAGCCCTGGTACAATGTTAAGCCCTAAATAGTGGCTCATTACCCCTTAATTGGGGCATATTACATTAGAAATGTTAATTTATTTATGTTAGCTTTAGTCCTTTAGTTGTAATTATACCTCCTAGTATCCTATATATACCAAGGAGACATTTTCATTTGGAATCATCTTTTAATTGGACATTTATGTGGGAATAAGGAGGTTACCCCCTAGAAGAGGCTTACTATATGAATTTCTCTCTTTTTCAAGGCATTGATTACTTATTCTCAGGTTTTTATATGCTATATTGATATTTGGTTCTTAACATATGGTATCAGAGCTCAAGGTCTTAGGGTTTCGCCGCTACATCTGAGACACCCTGAAATTTTCTCTATAACTTTTTTTCTATAACGATTCAAAAGGAACGGCTTGGAGGATATTTATTATATGGATCAAGGTACGTTGGGATAAAACTTAATCTCCCAAGGGCTTAAAATTTTAGACATTCAACCTTTGTAATATAGGGTTCTGGAATCATCCTGAATTGAGTCATTGCGTAATTTTCGCTATAAATTTTTTCTGTAACGTTTCAGAACCTAAAATATGGAGGTTATTCAAAGAAATTAGTAAGGTATATGTGGTAACAATTTCATCTTTTGGGTCATATTACATTTGTATATACACCCTGTGGAAGATAAGGTATCTGACTAGTCCTAATAACTAGTCTCAAGCAGGTGTTCCAGGTAAAACAATCATAACTTATTCCTAGAGTATCCAAATTGAGTGAGACTAGTACCTGAATTGGATATTGGGAAGCCCGTAGTAGTTCTGGTATGATTTTCATAATGTTATATCAATTAGTTTGTGTGGGGCACCCTATATAAGTGAGATCTCCTGGAAAGGACAAAAATTAGCAAGTTGTGGGGAAGTTACCATGAATTCCACTTGGCACATCCAATTTTGATCAGACCTATGGCATTGCAGAGACAAAATATCAGAGAGCTACAAAAAACAAAATTTCATACACAGAAGGGCCGAAATTTTGGAGATACAATAAAAGGAAGATTGTCTAGCAGAACTGCCTCAAAATCAAGGTTTAAAGTGATACTTGGCGAACATGCCACCAAGAAAGGGAACTTCTACACCAAATAAGCCTCCACACAATCCTACTTGGACTCTTGATGAAGGTGAATAAATGCGTAGGGACATAAATGATTTACAAAAGAAGACAATAAAAAAATATGAACTACAAGAGATGATGGATTCAACGGAAGCTAAGTTGGAGGCAATAAATACTAATACATGGATGGTTTAAAAGGGGAGGTCATGGAAGGATTGAAAAATTTTCTAATAGAGAGGACACCTGAAAGTGAAAATGTATCGCATGAAATTCATGATGAGGACACAAGGAAGGTGAATCAAGAATGGAAAAAATCCAACTTTGGGTCGAAGACCAACCACATTCCTAAGATCGATATGAGTAAGTTTGATGGCAAGGACCCAATCACATGGATAGTTTAGATGGAGCAATTCTTTGATCTACATAATGTTCCACATACAAAAAAAGGTACAAATTGGTTCTTTATATTTAGAACCCAATCAATTTGTATGGTATCAATGACTTTGTTCTCGTAAATCACTCATCACTTGGACAATTTTCATAGAAGAAATGATAGCACACTATGAGGATACAAGGAGCAATACCTTCTTTAGTCAATTGATAAATCTCAACAAAAAGGGTTCAATTACAGAGCACATTGAGAAATTCCAAAGATTTAATATAAAGGTAACAGATATTCCAAATGAGCACTTGATTGATGTATTCATGGGAAATTTAAAGGATAACATTCAACATAAGGTTTTCCTTTGGGAACACAAATCATTGGAGAATGCATTTAGGGTGGAAAGAAATGTTGAACGTAAAAATATGGCTATGACTACTAGAAGGACCAATCCTAACATCTATAGAGAGAATAACATACCTTCATCTATTTTAGATTCCAACTTACCCAAATCCTTGCCAACTCTTTCGATATAACATTTACTGCCAAAAATTCTGAAATGTTTAACACTAGCTGGTTTGCCTTTCCATAACTGATAGTGTGTCTTAAAATGATTGTTTCTCAGCAAGATTCTATTCAAAATGTGAACAACAATATGAAAATATTGAGGCCATAGTATATTACTTAGTTTAGATTCATTAAGCATAGTTCTAGCCATCTCCATAACAGTCCTATTTTTTCTTTCAACCACTCCATTTTGTTGAGGTGTTTCAGTAACAGAAAAATGTCTTCTTATACGATTTTCATCACAGTATCTATTGAATTCTTTAGACAGAAATTCCACTCCATTATCTGATCTTAAACATTTAATTTTCATGTCACATTCATTTTCAGTTGACTCCTTGAAGGTTTGATAACAACTAAAAGTTTCAGATTTCTTTTTCAATGAAAACATCCTTGTCATTCTAGTAAAGTCATCCACAAATAGTAGAAAATATCCTTCTCCTTTTAACCCTGTTGTTCTCATAGGTCCACATACATCAACATGTACTATGTCCAATGGTTTAGTTGTTGAATGTTCTTTGGTTTTGAATTTAACTCTAGTTCTCTTACCATGTTGACATTGCTTGCAGACAAAACTTGAAAGGTTCTTTATGATAGGTAAATCTCTTACTGCTTCCTTTTTATTCAACTGAATCATATTTTCAAAGTTAATGTGTCCAATTCTTTTGTGCCACAACCAACTTTCATCTTCACTCCCAAGATAACATTTTTATTTTTCTTCATCTAGTATGTAAATGTTGATTGAAGTTCTTCTGGATGTTCCAACTAGTTTATTTGATTTTATATCCCTGATTTGACATCATTTTGAATAAAAAATCATAAACAGACATTTATCATAGGTTTGAATTATACTCAATAAGTTATGCTCCATTTCCTCAACCAATAAGACATTTTTAGCCATGATTTTCTTGTTGTTTAGACATACAGTTCCTCTTCCAAATATCCTAGCTGATTGATCATTTCCAAAGGTGAATCTACCTTCTTTTCCTTCATCTAGTTCAAAAAAGAGTTGTTTTCTACCTGTCATATTCTTTTAACATCCACTATCCACAACCCATTTTACTTTATGTTCTTCTTGTAGAGATATAGTGCATTTTTCAATGTTCATATTTTCATTTTTCTTTTTCCAATATTTGGTTTTCAGATCTGTGTAAGTGGGTTCATTAAATATCTGAAAATGCATAGGACAATTTCTTGACATATGCCCAAATTTGCTACACTTGTAACATTCAATCTCATATCTTAAGGTGTCAAATCTATTGTAAGAGTAGTTTATATTGTTTTGACTAGTTTTACCATGTCCTCTTCCATATTCAAAATTAGACCTTTAATGACGGTTATGTGCATTTATCTTTCTTGAAAAACTATTACAAAGTGCAGCCTTATGTCCATACTTATAACAAAAGAAACAATGGCCTTCAAACCTATTTTGTTGTCTTCCATAACTTCTTCTATGCACTATTGAACCTTGATTTTCTTCTTTCCTTTTTGATTCCATCTTCTTGCTAGTAATTTTCTCATGATTATCCTCTATACCTTCTTTCTCAACAGTTGAACTAAAACATACATTAGTTACTGCAGATTTATAACCAATTCCAGTCTTATCATATGTTGATCTTTGACTACTAATACTTTGATCTAACACTTGAGAACTATGATTCATGTTATTTTCTTGTACTTTCTTTCTTAATGAGACTACTTCAATTTTTAAACCTTCATTTTCCTTATCCTTTTCTGCAAGCATTTTAGTTAGATCTTCTTTAGTCACTCTAGCCTCTTTTATTTTAAGTTTTAAGTGAACATCCATGATTTCAGTGCTCTCAATCAAACCATTTGATTTCTCTAATTCAAATTCTAGATTCTCAATTTCTCTTTTAAAACGTTTTCATTCCCTTCTCACTTTTCTTAATTCAGTTAAAGAACTTACCAGTTTAGCTTCTAGATCAACTTCACCTTCTTATTCTTCACCAGACTGATCATCCTGTTTTTCCATAGCCATAAAAAGTTGTACATCTGAACTATCATCACTCTCACCAGATTCTGAAATATCACTGTCATCTTTTATACACAGGCTTTTCTTTTTGTAAGTTTTTCTTTGAAAAAACTTCTTATGTCTATTCTTGAATTCCTTAGGTTTTCTACAACTATCTTCTTCATTATCAGTATGCTTATTGTAAGGAAACTTACATGCAAAATGTCCTATTCTACCAAAACCAAAGCATTTAAGAGGAAGCTTACCTTTATACTTGCCAGTACCTCTTTTCATATTTTTAACAAAATTTGCTTCTTCCACATTACCTTCTAACTCCTCATGACTGTTGATTTCTTCTTTGACCTTTTTCTTATCTTTATTTTCTACCTTGAAAGATTCTTCTCTCCTGAAAGAATTCTCACCAGAGGTTCTCATCACATATGTTGTTAGTAATCCATGTAATTCATCCATTTCTAAAGTATCAAGATCTGTTCTTTCTTCTAATGCATATATTTTTGAATCAAATCTTGCAAGAAGTGATATAAGTACCTTTTGCACAATAATATTATTATTAACTGTTTCTCCTAGACCTCTCATGGTATTAACAACTTCATCAATATGAAGAAATTAGGTAGCTATATCTTCATATTCTTCCATTTTCAGGCTTTCAAAGTGACTTCTATATGATTGTAGCTTAGCACTCTTTACCTTAGTGTCTCCTTCATATACATTTTTCAATTTATCCCATATTTCTTTTGCTGATGCACAATGCGTAACTTTAACAAATTCTGACCCTGCTAGACCTCCTAGTATTGCATACATAGCTTTGGAATTACTCTCATAGAGTCTCTTACCTGTAGCATATATTGGAATGGTTGCTGGGACTTTATATTCATTTAGTACAGCCTGCCAGATATATTCTACTTGAGTTTGTAAAAACAACTTCATCCTAATACTCCAAAAAGCATAATTATGACCATCAAATAAAGGCAATCCATGTTTTGTAAATTCTGACTTCTTATCCATTATGAATGATCAAAAACTTCCAGTGGTTAAACAAATATCTTGAAGTAATCTTCTCTGATAGCAATTGTTGAACAGGATAAGTCAACTGAGAGTGGGGGGGTGAATTAGTTGTATAAAATTTCTTTCGTTTTATAAGAAGATTAGTTATTAATCAATAAAACATGCATTTAACATTTGACTTGTAGTAATACATTTAACATATAAATATACAATCACATAAATGAAACAACGACACAGTGATTTTTCATGAGGAAACCCAAAAGGGAAAAAACTCTTCTTCTTATGAATCAAAGGAAAGCTCCAACTCCTCTTTACATTCTTATTTTATTTGAGCTACAACCTAGATGAGGTTGTTACCTCTGTTTCTTCAGCACCTACTGAATGGAGGCTACAACTCCCAGATGTACAAGCACCAACTTGTAGAAGAGACTTTTACAGTCTCCCCTCGCTCCTCCCTACCACCCTGGAATACTTCTCTGTCACTAAGAATCTGCAAACCAACTCTTATCTTCTCTGTCAAAGATTAAGCATTAAATTTTGTCCTCAAATTTTATAGAGCAATCTTTCTTCCTAATCCTCTCGCCCCATCTTTTCTCCTCACTGTTCCTGTATAATTTTATTTCAGATTTATCTTCATTTACAAAAATGAATTTTAGTTTAGAGCTATGGATGTACCATTAATTCCATACGCACCAACCTTCATCTCACCAAATTTCACTTATTTCTACCCTATACATTCATAGCATACACTCGAACCCTCAGGCTTTGAAGATTCAGTTACAATAACTGAATAACTATCTTACAGTGATTATTATTGGCCAAGGCATCTAGAAGAACAACAACCACACGATCAATTTAAGTATTTAATATGCATTGTTCGATGTAGAATATGGGTCTCGGGCTTAATCCATATGCCCATTGGTTGTGACAACGGGCCTTTACCAAAAGACGGTTTCACAATTCACATATCGGCAATCCTGAGGTGAAGACATCTCATCTCTTCATGTTGCGATCTCTGAAAAGGAGCTTTAACTTGATGCTAGCTCCTCCTTCCCACATGAACAATGGTGGTGACTATAGCCTATACAAAAAGGTATTTCGACGTTTTGGCATTTCACATTTCGACATTTTGGCTTTTAGCGTTTTGACATTTCGACGTTTTCGCATTTCAGCATTTCGGCGTTTCTGTGATGAAGTGTTTCGACACTCCAAGTCGTGATCCCCGAAATGATCTGACGACTTCACATTTGATCTGGTGGACATAGATCGGACAATTCTCATTAACTTCTTGGGGACAGATCAACGGTCATATACAACTCTTATATTACCCCTCCAATGCTTAATCCGATGGACATGACTTAATCATTCATCAAGATAGATGGTTGTTGGGTTTTTGGTACTTTGGCCATCAGGTCTTCATGACCTCCAATAATTCAAAAACTCTCGAAACTGTAGATCATGTGACGTGTGTCCCTTTATTTATTTTAGCATTTGGGACTTCGTGATGTTGGAGTTTTTTGCTTACCATGCAAAAATCCCGAAATAGAAATTCACAGAGTGACGTATCATAGTGAAGTTACTTAGGATGACGTGTCATGTTCTGGTCAATCTTTGATCTTCAAAATTCAAGCTAAGGGTGATGACTCCTCTTCCAAGTCTCATTTCACATGTGACCTCAAGTTATAACCAAAGGCTCACCTCCTGGGTTCTTCACAGTTTCACGTTTTAGTATGTTTAGAGGCATGCTAATATCCAAATTAGGAACCATGGTGCCTGTGCAAAATGATCCATTGTGCTTGTGAAAAATGACCAACACACTCCCCCTTTGGCATTTTAAAGTTTGGCATTAATGACAAAACCAAGTCCTGTGCAAACTGTGCAAACTGCCCTGCTGTGCAAACTGTGCAAACTACCCTGTGAAATTTGCAAGCCCTGCCAACAAAATCCCCCTTTAGCATTGATGGAAAACTTTAAATCTCTTCTCCCCCTTTTGAAATCTATGGAAAATGAATCAACCATGTTGGACAACTGAGAGGGGGGGTGAATCAATTGTTACTGTGCTTAAACAATAATTATTATTTTAAAATCTTTACAAGGCACTCAATGATGATCACAATAATGCGGAGAGATAAATAAAGGCACATTTAGCATCAGTCACACACATGTGATACAAAGAGACAGATATTTCCTCAGGAAACCCATAAAGGGTAAAAACCTCTTTTTCTTTATATGATAAGTAAGTAATAGTTACATTCTTTACATTATCATACACATGAGCACCAACTCATAATGAGGCTACAACCTCTGTTTTGCAAGCTGCAACTTGCTGAGAGAACCAACTCTCTGTTTTCTCTAGCACCCACTAGAAGGAAGCACCAACTCCCTGGTTTCTCTAGCACCAACTCCCTGAGTCTTTCCAGCACCAACTGGATGGAAGCACCAACTTCCAATCATACAGGCACCAACCTATATAACAGAGAACAAGAGTTCTCCCTTGCACCACCCTGCCACCGTGGTTTCTCTGGCTGCAACCAGATGGAAGCTACAACTCCCTGTGTTCAAGTACCCACTTGAACCTATGAGGACAACAGTCCTCCCTAACACCTCCCTTCCACCCTGAAATGAAAAAATTTTCTACTGAAACTTATTACAGTGATATGACGTTCAACAATGGCTTACCAGACTCATCACTGTTCTGCTGCATTTCGTTGCTCTGTCTGCCTCATCGCCTTTCTACACACATCACTTGCGCTGTCTGTTCTTCTGCGTTTTATGCTCTGTTCGCCCTGTCCATTCACTACACAGTTCCTCTTATGTTCAATTCAGCTGCTGCATTCCCCTCCTTCTTCACACATGAATCACCTTCAATAACAACAACCACAACATACTCCCACAACAACAACAACACTTCTCTTCGTTGTACCGTGTATATATAGCTTTTGTGCATCTTGTGCATGCAATATTCGCCATTCCTCTACATGCTCATACTGCGCCGATCTCCTCCACCTCTCAAGTGCTCTGCGTGATCATCATCGTAACTCTTCAACTTCTCTGGCTGTTTTCCCATGCGTTCAACATCACTGGATGTTATGATGAGATTCCTCAGCCTCTCTGGCAGTTGAGAATCTTCGTCTTCTCTATGACAGTCGAGCTCACCTTCTCTGTTTTAGTTACTGGCTTCCACACTCATACATCTATCAATCCCTTCTAAGAATAGTCTTCCTTTACTTGGATGAATCTTGGAGACTCTTCTTCTCCTCTGGCAATCATATAGGGGTCTCTTCGAATTCTCTAGCAGACGCCATCAATGGTTTCTGGTAGTTTCATTATGTCGTGCATCAATAGACCTCCAATCAACACTTGATTTGATGGTTCAGATTACATCGCTATTTCATATATCGCGATATCGGGATTCCTAATGTCAATAATCTTTGACATGTCCAACTCTCGATCCTCGATGCCTCTTCATTGACTGGAATCAACGGTCCATATCAAAGCTTGATCTGATGGCTCAGATTGCATCGTGATTTCACATATTGCGATATCGGAATTCCTGATGTCAATCATCTTTGACATGTCCAACTCTCGATCCTTGATGCCTCTCCATTGACTGGAATCAATGGTCTAGATCAAATCTTGATCTGACGGCTCAGATTCCATTGTGATTTCACATATCGCGAAATCGAGATTCCTGTGGTGAATGTTCTTTGAAAACGTCAACACTTGATCCTCAAAACTCCAACATGGACTGGAATCAAAGGTCTATATTTGATCTTGATTCAACGGCTGCGATTTAAGTCATGATTTTGCATATCACAAAATCGGGATTCCTTTTGCATTGTTTCTTTGACATCTCCAACAAGCGATCCTCGAAACTCCGTCATGGTGTAAGTTTGCTGACATCACATGTGTTAAATAACTTCCATGTGTCACCCTGATTCGTGACTTACATTTGCTTGACATGTTGAATCGGTCTGACACTTGTCATTACCTGGTTGTGCCACGTGTTCCTAGATGATGTGGTCTGCTAATGTGAGTCGGGTCGATGGTCTAGATCACATCTTGATCTGACGGTTCAGATTCAGTCGGGATTTCACACATCACGATTTCAAGATTCTTGATGTCAATATGCTTTGACATTTCCAACTCTTGATCCTCGAAACTGCGACAGGGAGTCGGATCAACAGTCCAGATCACATCTTGATCTGATGGTTCAGATTCTGTCGAGATTTCACACATCGTGATTTCGGGATTCTTGATGTCAATATTCTTTGACATCTCCAACTCTCGATCCCCAAAACTCCGACAGGGAGTCGGATCAATGGTCCACATAACCCCCTGAGATGGATGGTCCTCCTGCTTTTGGGATTTGTGAGCCCTCTACTCCTTGAATTTTTAAAGATCGTGCAGGTTTTCCTCGATCCAATGGTGGTCGGATCCTGTGCTAAGATCTAACGCCTGAGATCTATCCTCCAGATCTGCGCGCTCCTTTTGTCTTCATTCAGATCTGACGACCATCGAGAATTCAGGATGAGATCCAGCGAGCACTGGCGCTTCTCCTTCAGAGCATACTTTATCCTTGTTTTTCCTTCGCTGCATACTCTGATCTTGCCATCAATGACAAGCTTACTTTTCCTGATAATAACCTGCCAACAATCCTCTGCACTATCTCTTCTGAACTTATCGGGCTTGCTCTGCAGCGTTTTCCTAAAATACTTCTGGTGCCTGTCTGTTACATTCTTCCTGTACTCATGCCATCTTCATTACTGTACTTTCCATCAATGACAAGCATGCGCTACCTGTTAAACATTTGCCAACAATCTCCCCCTTTGGCATTGATGGCAACTAAGGCACCCGAATTCTTTTATCCCCCTTTGACATCAATGTCAAAGAAGAGACATGCTCCCCCTGAGCTATTGCAGTAATTTTAGGATGCATTAGATATTCAAACAATACAAATCTCCCCCTAACAATATGGACTCTTTTAGGTGTGAAATGAAATGACACCCAGCTTCTATCTGAGATATTCAAACGGTGTGTTGGCTAGGGGCTTAGTAAAGATGTCTGCAATTTGTTCTGTAGTGGGAATGTGATGTACCTGAACAATTTGATTGGTGACCTGCTCTCTTAGAAAATGATATTTTATGGGAATATGTTTTGTCTTGGAGTGGAGGACAAGATTTTTAGACACACTGATGGCACTTGTGTTATCACAATGAATTGGGATCGGTGCAGTATATTTTACCTCTAAGTCTGCAAGTGTCTGAATCATCCATAATACCTGTGTGCAACAGGTAGTAGCAACAATGTACTCTACCTCTGTGGTTGATAAATAAATGGAACCTTTCTTTTTACTAAGCCAGGCTACTAAGGAGTTACCCAAGAAGAATGCTCCTCCACTGGTGCTTTTTCTCTCATCAACACAGTTTGCCCAATCTGCATCTGAATAAGCAGTCAACTGAAGACTTTGATTTCTGGGATACCACAGACCATAAGTCATTGTTTCTTTTAAGTACCTGAATATCCTTCTGACATCTTGCAAATGACTCTGTTTAGGTGTAGCCTAATATCTTCCTACCATTCCTACAACATGCATTATGTCTGGGTGAGATGTTGTGATGTACATCAGGCTTCCTATCATTGATCGATATGATCTTTGATCAACATCAGGTGAATCATCATCCTTGATTAATTTACATCTAATTACCATAGGTGTACCCACAGGTTTAAAATCTTCCATTTGAAACCTTTTCAGCATTTCTCTTAAATATTTTCCTTGAGAAATGAAGATCCCATTGGGCCTCTGAGTAATTTGCAGACCAAGGAAAAATGACAATTCTCCTATCATAGACATTTCAAATTCAGACTCCATGGCATAAGAAAACCATTGTACTAGTGAATCCTTATTACATCCAAAGATGATGTCATCTACATAGACCAGTACGATGAGAAACTCATTATCCTCTTTCTTAATATACAGATTGTTTTCAGTTGTTCCTCTCTTGAACCCTTTGTCTTTGAGATACGTATCTAGTCTATGATACCAGGCTCGAGGGGCTTGTTTTAAACCATATAAATCTTTCTTCAACTTGCATACTAAGTCAGGATTATCAGACAATTTGTAACCCTCTGGTTGTTCCATATAGACTTCTTCACTTAAATCTTCATTGAGAAAGGCTGACTTGACATCCATTTGGTAGACTTTAAACCTTTTATGACATGCATAGGCAAGAAACATTCTGATAGCTTCTAATCTTTCTACGGGCGTAAATGTTTCATCAAAATCCAGTCCTTCTATCTGAGCATAGCCTTTACAGACTAACCTCCCTTGGTTCCTGATAACTTGTCCTTTCTCATTCAACTTATTCTTAAAGATCCATTTGGAGCCAATGACGTCTTTACCTTCGGGTCTTTGAACCATCTCCCATGTATTGTTTTTCTCAATCTGATCAAGTTCTTCATTCATTTCTTTAACCCAGTGATCATCTGTGCTAGCTTCATTAAAATTCTTGGGTTCCAGCATGGATATGAGAGCTATATGAGATTGCTCGGTGGTTTTGGTTACGTTTCTCCTGGTTTGTACCCCTTTGTCTTTTTCTCCAATTATCTGACTTGCAGGATGATTCTTTTGAATGATTCTAGAGGAGGAATTTGTAGTTGACTGCTGATTTGAGTCTGTCTGAGTATCTGAATCTTCATGTGATTCAGAGTCTTTATTTTCTGATTCTTAGACCTGTTCATCTTCAGCTTTAGTCGTGTCTTATGTAGAAGACTCATTACCGTACACCTCTCTTGCTGGGATTCCTTCATCAATTTTTACATCAATACAGTCAACACTTTTATGCAGCCTCTTATTATAGCATCTGTATCCTTTACTGTTTGTAGCATACCCTAAGAAAATACCTTCATCTGCCCTGTCATCATATTTGCCAAGGTTTTCATCATTATTCTTTATGTAGCATTTACTCCCAAAGACTCTG
>ML777829.1:271471-285623 GCA_009831015.1 Picea engelmannii | reverse complement strand
TGTCCAGACTTAATTTGGCAATTTGCAGTCTGTGAAGGATTATTACCTGACTGTATAATTCTTTGTTGTGGGAAGTATTTATTCCTTTGAAATCTTAATTGCTCATTTCTAGGTCTTAAGGAACAATTTACAGCTTTGTGACCAAAGTTAGAATAATAGAAACAATAGCCATAGAAAAATTCTTTGCACCTGGAAAATGGTTGTTCTCTTTGAGCAAATTGATTTGTTTCTTGCTGATGACGTATTTTAGTAGAAAGACCATTGTTTATTCGTCCTATAGATTCATTCCTGACACCATTTTCTTTACTCATCCGGGGTTGCTGATTGTCTTCCTTTATTTCTACAGGTTTTTTATTGTCATTGGTTGTACTTTTGACAAACTTGATGGGTTCTTCATTTCCTGTCTTCTCACTGCTTGATCCCTCTTCATAACCCAAACTAGTTTTTATCTTTGGATTCCTTTGCTGATTCAGAATGGTGGTTAATCCTTCTGAGGCTTTCATACTTGACAGATTCGGATTATACAAGGCTTGAAACTTCTCCATTTCTTTCCTTGTTTTCACTACTTCTTGTTCTAATGAATCACATCTTCCCTTCTTTTCTAATAGTTGTTTCATAATCTCTTCGATTTTCTTTTCCTCTTCCAATTCTACCTTTAGTAGGACAAGTTCTTCACCAGGTCCTTTACTGTCTTTCTCGAACTGTATCAACAATTGTCTTTGCTTTATGTTCTTCATTCTTAGTCTATCAATCTCTTCCAATGCACTGATCAGTTCTCATTCCATGTCAACCACAACTTCTTATTCATTAACGTCACTCCCTGTGCTATTATTGTCATAGTCCTCTTTGGCCATAAGTGTGAATTCATTTAGTTTATGTTCAATAGATGAATCATTATCCTCATCATCTGAAGGATCATCATCATTGTTTGCACAAAGACTTTTCTTCTTAAAGCTATTCTCTTTAAAGAAATTTGTGTGGTTGTATTTCTCCTCATCATCACAAGTCTGATCCTTTCCTTTGTGGGGAAATTTGTTTGAAAAATGACCTATCCTACCATAGTTAAAACATTTGAAAGGCAATTTACCTTTGTATTTGCCTGATCCTTTCTTCAGTCTCTTCAAAAAAAATTCTTCAATTTCATCGGGCTCAAAATCCTTATTCTTTTATACTTTAAATGATGCTTCCCTGGAGGTGGGTTTATCTTTAACTATTCTCATTTCATATGCAGTCAATGTTTCGAGAATTTGGTCAAACTACAAGGTTTTTAGATCATTAACTTCTTCTATAGCAGAGACCTTCGGGTTGAACCTATCTGGGAGAGATCTCAAGATTTTATGAACTAAAGAAGGTTCCCCAATTGTTTCACCAAGTTCCTTCATTGGATTTACCATTTCTTCTACTCTCAGAAAGTATTTTCCAATAGTTTCGTCTTCCTTCATCTTCAAATGTTCAAACTGTATTCTGTAGGTTTGAAGCTTTCCATCCTTTACCTTCTCATTACCCTCATAATTGTTAATGAGTTTGTCCCACATTTCTTTGGCAGTTCCTAGGTGCATAAATTTTATGAATTCTGCTTTTTCAAGCCCACTCAAGATATCATTCATGGCCTTAGCGTTGAAGCTAAATTCTAGTTTGTCATCCTTATTAGCTAGCACTACTGGCTTTACATAACCAGTATCTACCACATCCCAGACATCTACACCTAAAGACATGATGTAGGTTCTCATTCTAACTTTCTAGAAGGCAAAGTTTGTTCCATTGAACAGAGGGGCCTTATTGGTTTAATTTCCTTCATGGCTTGACATGTTTAAGCTCTAGGATATACCCTTAGATAAAAGGGGGCCGACTCTGATACCAATTGTTGGACAACTGAGAGGGGGGGTGAATCAGTTGTTACCGTCCTTAAACAATAATTCTTCTTTTAAAATCTTTACAAGGCACTCAATGATGATCACAATAATGCAGAGAGATAAACAAAGGCACATTCAGCATCAGTCACACACATGTGATACACAGAGACAGATATTTCCTGAGGAAACCCATAAAGGGTAAAAACCTCTTTTTCTTTATATGATAAGTAATAGTTACATTCTTTACATTATCATACACATGAGAACCAAATCATAATGAGGCTACAACCTCTGTTTTGCAAGCTACAACTTGCTGAGAGAACCAACTGGATGGAAGAACCAACTTCCAATCATACAGGCACCAACCTGTATAACATTGAACAAGAGTTCTCTCTTGCACCACCCTGCCACCCTAGTTTCTCTGGCTGCAACCAGATGGAATCTACAACTCCCTGTGTTCAAGCACCCACTTGAACCTATCAAGACAACAATCCTCCCTAGCACCTCCCTTCCACCCTGAAACGAAGAAATTTTCTACTGAAACTTATTACAGTGATATGACGTTCAACAATGACTTACCAGACTCATCACTGTTCTACTACATTTCGTTGCTCTGTCTGCCTCATCGTCTTTCTACACACATCACTTGCACTATCTATTCTTCTGTGTTTTATGCTCTATGCGCCATGTCCATTAACTGCACAGTTCCTCTTATGTTGAATTCAGCTTATGCACTCCCCTCCTTCTTCATACATGAATCACCTTCAATAACAACAACCACAACATACTCTCACAACAAAAACAACACTTCTCTTCTTTGTACCATGTATATATAGCTTATGTGCATCTTGTGCATGCAATATTCACTATTCCTCTGCATGCTCATACCGTGCCAATATCCTCCACCTCTCAAGTTCTCTACGTGATCATCATCGTAACTCTTCAGCTTCTCTGGCCGTTTTCCCACGCATTCAACATCATTGGATGTTATGCTGAGACTCCTCAACCTCTCTGGTAGTTGAGACTCTTCGTCTTCTCTGTGAAAGTCGAGCTCACCTTCTCTGTTTTAGTTACTGGCTTCCACGCTCATACATCTGTCAATCCCTTCTAAGAATAGTCTTCCTTTACTTGGACGAAGCTTGGAGACTCTTCTTCTCCTCTGGAAATCACACAGGGGTCTCTTTGAATTCTCTAGCAGACACCATCAATGGTTTTTGGTAGTTTCACTGTGTCATGCATCAGTAGCCCTCCAATCAACACTTGATCTAATGGTTCAGATTACATCGCTATTTCATATATCGTGATATCGGGATTCCCGATGCCAATAATCTTTGACATGCCCAACTCTTGATCCTCGATGCTTGTTCATTGACTAGAATCAACGGTCCAGATCAAAGCTTGATCTAATGGCTCAGATTGCATCGTGATTTCACATATCGCGATATCAGAATTCCTGATGTCAATCATCTTTGACATGTCCAACTCACGATCTCCGATGCCTCTGCATTGAATGGAATCAACGGTCCAGATCAAATCTTGATCTGACGGCTCAGATTGCATCGTGATTTCACATATCGCAAAATCGAGATTCTTGTGGTGAATGTTCTTTGACAACTTCAACACTCGATCCTTGAAACTCCGACATGGTCTGGAATCAATGGTCCAGATTTGATCTTGATTCAATGGCTGTGATTTAAGTCACGATTTTGCATATCGCAAAATCGGGATTCCTTTTGCATTGTTTATTTGACATCTCCAACACGCGATCCTCGAAACTCCGTCATGGTGTAAGTCTGTTGACGTCACATGTGTTAAATAACTGCCATGTGTCACCCTGATTCGTGACTTACATGTGCTTGACATGTTGAATCGGTCTAACACTTGTCATTACCTAGTTGTGCCATGTGTTCCTAGCTGATGTGGTCTGCTGACATGAGTCAGGTCGACGGTCTAGATCACATCTTGATCTAACAGTTTAGATTCAGTCGGGATTTCACACATCGCGATTTCGATATTCTTGATGTCAATATTCTTTGACATTTCCAACTCTCGATCCTCAAAACTCCGACAGGGAGTTGGATCAACGGTCCAGATCACATCTTGATCTGACAGTTCAGATTTAGTCAAGATTTCACACATCGCGATTTCGGGATTCTTGATGTCAATATTCTTTGACATCTCCAACTCTCGATCCTCGAAACTTCGACAGGGAGTCGGATCAATGGTCCACATAACCCCCTGAGATGGACGGTCCTCCTGCTTTTAGGATTTGTGAGCCCTCTACTCCTTGCATTTTTAAAGATCGTGCAGGTTTTCCTCGATCCAATGGTGGTCGGATCCTGCGCTCAGATCTAACGCCTGAGATCTGTCCTTCAGATCTACGTGCTCCTTTTGTCTTCATTCATATCTGACAGCCATCGGGAATTCAGGATGAGATTCAGCGATCACTGGCGCTTCTCCTCCAGAGCGTACTTTGTCCTTGTTTTGCCTTCACTGCATACTCGTATCTTGCCATCAATGACAAGCTTACTTTGCCTGATAATAACTTGCTAACAATCCTCTGTACTATCTCTTCTAAACTTATCGGGCTTGCTCTGCAGCGTCTTCCTAAAATACTTTTGGTGCCCATCTGTTACATTCTTCCTGTACTCATGCCATCTTCATTGTTGTACTTGCCATCAATGACAAGCATGCGCTACCCGTTAAACATTTGCCAACAAACCATACTCCCCTTGAGCAAAGAAAATCACTTGCAAAGATGTATCATTTCAACAACAACTCCCCCTATCAATAGTAGTCAATAAACCTATGCAGTCTGATTTTATAATGAAGCTCGTGCAATCTTTGAGAATGAACAGAAATTATAGAGGGTAAATGCCCAACTGATCCTTGAGACTTTCAAATTACATTTTTGATAAAGTTTTAGTAAATACATTTGCTATCTGATCCTTTGTGCCAACATATTCCACTTTAATAACTTTAGACATAACCTGCTCTCTTAGAAAATCAAATTTAATGGGAATGTGCTTTGTTTTGGAATGCATAACAGGATTTTTAGAAATACTAATTGCACTGGTATTATCACAGAAGATAGGTATAGGTTCATTATAATGAAAATGTATATATTCCAGCATCTATTTCATCCATAGAACCTGAGTGCAACAAGTTGTAGCTACAATGTCTTCTTCTTTAGCAGTAGACATCGACACTGTTGATTGTTTTTTACTTGACCAACTTAAAAGACATCCTCCAAGAAAAAATGTTGCTCCACTAATACTCATCCTGTCATCAATACAACCTACCCAATCAACATCATTGAAAGCATATAAATCAAGTTGATTACCTGTAGGATACCATAAACCATACTCTGTTGTCCCCTTAAGATATCTGAAAATTCTTTTGACTACAAGTAGATGAGAAGTTTTTGGTGAAGCCTGAAACTTGCCAACTTGACAAAATGCATGAATAATATCAGGTCTTGTAGCTATAGCACAAAGAAGAATACCAATCATAGATCTATATACTATATGATCAACATCTTTAGTATCATCAAACTTACTTAATTTACAACCAGTAACCATGGAAGTGCCAACTGCTTTAGTTCTTCCATCTGAAATTTCTTAAGCATTTCATTGATATAATTGGTTTGAGAAATGGAAATACCTTTATCAAATTGAGTAATTTGCAAGCTTAAGAAAATCTTCATTTCTCCTAGCATGGACATCTCAAACTCTTTATGCATACTTTCAACAAACTGTTTACAGAGCCTATTATCATCACTGCCAAAAACGATATCATCTACATATATGTCAACAATGATCAGGATATCATTTTCTTCTTTAATATATAGATTACTATCAGTGTTACCTTTCCTAAATCCTTGTTGCCTCAAGTAATTGTCAAGTCTGGAATACCAAGCCCTTGGTGCTTGCTTCAGGCCACACAATGCCTTTTTCAACCTCTAAACATACTGTTTTGCTTCTTGTACCTGAAAACCATCTGGTTGTTCCATATATACTTCTTCCTCTAAATCACCATTCAAAAATGCAGACTTTACATCCATTTGGTAAACTTTAATGTGTTTAGAACTGGCATAAGCTAGAATTAGTCTAATGGATTCCATTCTTGCAACAGGAGACAATTTTTCTCCAAAATCTATTCCTTCTACGTGTGCATACCCTTTATAAACCAATCTAGCCTTGTTTCTAGTTATTTTACCTGCTTCATCCATCTTATATTTGAAAACTCATTTAGCCCCTATGACATTCTTATTCAAAGGTCTAGGAACCAATTCCCATGTCTTATTCTTTTCTATTTGACTAAGTTCTTCATTCATTGCTTTCATACAGTACTAATCTTTAATTGCTTCTTCAATATTTTTGGGTTCGATTAGAAAAAGTAAAGATACATGTTCATGAGTTGAGGTGGATTCTTGCTTTCTACTTCTTGTTCCAACACTTGCATTTATGTCACCAATTATCTGTTCTTCAGGGTAATTTTTCTGTATTTTCTCTCTTGGAGTCTTTGACGGAGTCATGCTTTTGAATGGAGTTATGCCCTGTGTCAAAGTAGGAATTAATTTTTTACTGTGAGCAGCCTTAGTTTCTTCCGTTTCATTTACCTCATCATTCATTTTATGCTTGTCATGTATCTCATATATTTGATGATAGTTTTGTTTAGATTTAAACCTCAAAAATAAGGACTCATCAAATTTCACATCTATGGCTTCAACTATTTTGTTCAATCTAAAGTTGTAACATTTATAAGCTTTCCTTGAACAGGAACACCCAACTAAAATACCTTCATCTGTTCTAGATTCCAACTTACCCAAATGCTTGTCAACTCTTTTGATATAACATTTACTGCTAAAAATTCTTAAATGTTTAACACTAGTTGGTTTGCCTTTCCATAATTGATAGGGTGTCTTAAAATGATTGTTTCTCAGAAAGATTCTATTCAAAATTTGAACAACAGTATGGAAAGATTGAGGCCATAGTATATTACTTAGTTTAGATTCATTGAGGATAGTTCTAGCCATCTCCATAACAGTCCTATTTTTTCTTTCAACCACTTCATTTTGTTGAGGTGTTTCAGTAACAGAAAAATGTCTTCTTGTCCCATTTTCATCACACTATCTGTTGAATTCTTTAGACAAAAATTCCCCTCCATTATCTGATCTTAAACATTTAATTTTCATGTCACATTCATTTTCAGTTGACTCCTTGAAGGTTTGAAAATAGCTAAAAGTTTCAGATTTCTTTTTCAATAAAAACATCTATGTTATTCTAGTAAAGTCATCCACAAATAGTAGAAAATATCTTTCTCCTTTTAACCTTGTTGTTCTCATAGGTCCACAGACAACAACGTGTACTATTTCCAATGGTTTAGTTCTTGAATGTTCTTTGGTTTTGAATTTAAATCTACTTTGTTTACCATGTTGACATTGCTTGCAGACAGAACTTGAAAGATTATTTATGACAGGTAAATCTCTTATTGCTTCCTTTTTATTCAACTGAATCAATTTTCAAAGTTAATGTGTCCACGTCTTTTGTGCCACAACCAACTTTCATCTTCACTCCCAAGATAACATTTTTCTTTTTCTTCATCTAGTATGTAAATTTTGCTTGAAGTTCTTGTGGCTATTCCAACTAGTTTATTTGATTTAATATCCCTGATTTGACATCCTTTTGAATCAAAAATCATAAAGAGGTCTTTATCACAGGTTTGACTTATACTCAATAAGTTATGTTCCATTTCCTCAACCAATAAGACATTTTCAACCATGATTTTCTTGTTGTTTAGACATACAGTTGCTCTTCCAACTATCCTAGCTGATTGATCATTTCCAAAAGTGACTGTACCTTCTTTTCCTTCATCTAGTTCAAAAAAGAGTTGTTTTCTACCTGACATATGCTTTGAAAATCCACTATCCACAACCCATTTTACTTTATGTTTTGCTTGTAGAGCTATAATGCATTTTTCAGTGTTCAGATTTTCACTTTTCTTTTTCCAATATTTGGTTTTCAGATCTGTGTAAATGGGTTCATTAAATATCTGAAAACTCATAGGACAATTTCTTAACACATGCCCAAATTTGTTACACGTGTAACATTAAATATCACATCTTAAGGTGTCAAATCTATTGTAAGAGTAGTTTATATTCTTTTGACTAGTTTTACCATGTCCTCTTCCATATTCAAAATTAGACCTTTCATGACTATTATGTGCATTTATCTTTCTTGAAAAACTATTACAAAATGCAGCCTTGTGTCCATACTTATAACAAAAGAAACAGTGGCCTTCAAACCTATTTTGATGTCTTCCATAATTTCTTCTATGCACTGTTGAACCCTGATTTTCTTCGTGCCTTTCTGATTCCATCTTCTTACTAGTAATTTTCTCAGTATTATCCTCTATACCTTCTTTCTCAACACTTGAAATAGAACATCCATTAGTTACTGCAGATTTATAACCAATTCAAGTCTTATCATATCTTGATCTTCGACTACTAATAATTTGATCTAACACTTGAGAACTATGATTCATGTTATTTTCTTGTACTTTCTCTCTTAATGAGACTACAATTTTTAAACCTTCATTTTCCTTATCCTGTTCTACAATCATTTTAGTTAGAGCTTCTTCAACCACTCTAGCCTCTTCTATTTTAAGTTTTAAGTCAACTACCATGATTTCAGTGCTCTCAATCAAACCATTTGATTTCTGTAATTGAAATTCTAGATTCTCAATTTCTCTTTTAAAATGTTTGCATTCCCTTCTCACTTTTCTTAATTCACTTAAAGAACTTACCAGTTCAACTTCTAGATCAACCTCACCTTCTTCTTCTTCACCAGAATGATCATCCTATTTTTCCATAGACATAAAAAGTTGTACATCTGAATTGCCATCACTCTCACCATATTCTAAAACATCAGTGCCATCTTTTATACACAGGCTTTTCTTTTTCTAAGTTTTTTTTTGAAAAAGCTTCTTATGTCTATACTTGAATTCCTTAGGTTTTCTATCACTATCTTCTTCATTATCAGTATGCTTATTGTAAGGACACTTAGATGCAAAATGTTCTATTCTACCACAACCAAAGCATTTCATATGAAGCTTACCTTTATACTTGCCAGTACCTCTTTTCATATTTTTAACAAAATTTGCTTCTTCCACATCACCTTCTGACTCCTCATGACTGTTGATTTCTGCTTCAACCTTTTCCTTATCTTTCTTTGCTACCTTGAAAGTTGCTTCTTTCCTAAAAGACTTCTCACCAGAGGTTCTCATCTCATATGATGTTAGTATTCCATGTAATTCATCCATTTCTAAAGTATCAAGATCTATTCTTTCTTCTAATGCAGATATTTTTGAATCAAATCTTGCAGGAAGTGATCTAAGTACCTTTTGCACAATAATATTATTATTAACTATTTCTCCTAGACCTCTCATGGCATTAACAAATTCATCAATTTGAAGAAAGTAGGTAGTTATATCTTCAGATTCTTCCATTTTCAGGCTTTCAAATTGACTTCTATATGATTGTAGCTTAGCACTCTTTACTTAGTGTCTCCTTCATATCCATTTTTCAATTTATCCCATATTTATTTTACTGATGCATAATGCATAACTTTAACAAATTCTGACCCTACTAGACCTCCTAGTATTGCATACATTGCTTTAGAATTACTCTCATAGAGTCTCTTACCTGTAGCATATATTCGAATGGTTGTTGGGACTTTATATTCATTTAGTACAATCTGCCAGATATATACTCCTTGAGTTTGTAAAACCAACTTCATCCCGATACTCCAAAAAGCATAATTATGACCATCAAATAAAGGCAATCCATGTTTTGTAAATTCTGGCTTCTTATCCATTATGAATGATAAAAAAATTCTAGTGGTTAGACAAATATATTGAAGTAACCTACTTTGATACCAATTTTTGAACATGATAAGTCAACTAAGAGGGGGGGGGTGAATTAGTTGTATAAAAATTATTTTGTTTTATAAGAATATTACTTATTAATCAATAAATCATGCCTTTAACATTTAACTGTAGTAATACATTTAACCAATAAATATACAATCACATAAATGAAACAGTGACACAGTGATTTTTCATGAGGAAACCCAAAAGGGAAAAACCTCTTCTTCTTATGAATCAAAGGAAAGCTCCAACTCCTCTTTACATTCTTATTTTATTTGAGCTACAACCCAGATGAGGTTGCTACCTTTATTTCTTCAGCACCTACTGAATGGAAGCTACAACTCCCAGATGTACAAGCACCAACTTGTACAGGAGACTTTTACAGTCTCCCCTTGGTCCTCCCTACCACCCTGGAATCCTTCTCTGTCACTAAGAATATGCAAACCGACTCTTATCTTCTCTATCAAAGATTAAGCATTAAATTTTCTCCTCAAATTTTATAGAGCCATATTTCTTCCATAATCCTCTCGCCCCATCTTTTCTCCTCACTGTCCCTGTATGCTTTTATTTCAGATTTATCTTCATTTACAGAAATGAATTTTAGTTTAGAGCTATGACTGTAACATTAAGTCGATACACACCAACCTTCATCTCACCAAACTTCACTTATTTCTACCCTGTACATTCAGAGAGTACACTCGAACCCTCAGGCTTCGAAGATTCAGTTACAATAACTAAATAACTATCTTACAGTGATTATTATTGGCCAAGGCATCTAGAAGAACATCAACCACACAATCTGTTTAAGTATTTAATCCACATCGTTCAATGTAGAAGATGGGTCTCGTGCTTACTCCATATTCCCATTGGTTGTGACTAAGGGCCTTTACCAAAAGGCACTTTCGTGATTCGCATATCGACAAACTTGAGGTGAAGACATCTCGTCTCTTCATGTTGCGATCTCCAAAAAAGAGATTTAACTTGGTGCTAGCTCCTCCTTCTCACATGACCAATGGCGGTAACTATAGCTTATACAAAAAGGTATCTCAGTGTTTTTCATTTCGGCGTTTCGACATTTCACATTTCAGCATTTCAACTTTTATCATTTTGGCATTTCGTCGTTTTTGCATTTCGACATTTCGGCATTTCTGTGATGAAGTGTTTCGACACTCCAAGTCACGATCCCTGAAATGATCTGACGACTTCACATTTGATTTAGTGGACATAGATCAGACGATTCTTGTTAAATTCTCGGGGAGAGATCAATGGTCATATATGACTCTTATATTACCCCTCCAATGCTTAATCCGATGGACATGAGTTAATCATTCATTGAGATAGATGGCTCTCGATTTTTCGGTACTTTGGCCATTAGGTCTTCATGACCTCCAATAATTCAAAAACTCTTGAAATCGTGGATCATGTGACGTGTGTCCCTTTCAGTATTTCGTCATTCGGGACTTTGTGATGTTGGAGTTTTTTGCTTACCATGCAAAAATCACGAAATAGAAATTCCCAGAGTGACATATCATAGTGACGTTACTTAGGATGAAGTTTCATTTGCTGGTCAATCTCCAATCTTCGAAATTCAAGCTAAGGGTGTTGACTTGTCTTCCAAGGCTCATTTCACATGTGCCTTGATTTTCATGTTGATCTCCAAATTAGGAACCATCGTTCCTGTGCAAATTGATCCATGGTGCCTATGAAAACTCACCAAAAAACTTCCCCTTTGGCATTTTAAAGTTTGACATTAATGACAAAACCAAGTCCTATGCAAACTGTGAAAACTTCCCTACTGTGCAAACTGTGCAAACTACCCCGTGCAAACTACAAGCCCTGCCAACAATACTTTGGTACATGGTGTATGGGATGATACAATTGAGACACTTCTTATGATGCTTGATTGTTTGACTCACATGGTTCACATGTTGGTAGAGGCATATGGTTGATACACTCAATTGATGATGTCTTATGGAATAATGTATGGTATTGATGTACATGGTTGATGTACATGGGTGTTATACATTATTGACACACAATATGGCACATGATGTATTTGGTTGATATTTTTTTCATGATTCTATATTAATTTTTGATATATCTTTTTCTTCATGGTGTATGGTATGGCATGAGTTTGATGCATGCACAGGTCCAAGGATCATCATAGAAAGAGTGGTTGATCTATGTTCCAGTTGAGAAGTAGAATTTGCAGTAGAAGCATGTTGCAGTGGTAGCATATTGTTTATATTGCAGAGAAGATAGGGGGAGACATACCCATACGGGGATTCATTCTTCTTCCCATGATTCCAGGAAGAGATATTTATCGGATGAAAAGGTAAATACTTGGAAAAAGATCCCTCTACTTGTATAAAGATCACAAAGGCATGGTCCAGGGGGAGTGACGATCACAGGGGAAGCATGAGTGATATGTTTTCAGCATTACATTAGAGTGATATCCCTTGTTCAAAAGGGGAGATATTATTCAGAGAAAGAGCAAAGGATTCCAGGTAGGGCGAGCAGTCCCAAGGAGAGTTCAGGTAGGGGGAGAAGCACCAAGGAGAGAACTACCATTTTCCATTGATGTCAAAGGGGGAGAGATAGTCATATTGATGATATTGAGATGACTATTGATGTATAGAAATGCCTTGTCTACATGTTACCATCCATGATTTCTTTTGACATCAATGTTGGTATTGACATTAATGCCAAAGGGGGTTATTGTTGGATCATGTTGTCATTCATGTCAAAGGATTGATGTCAAAGGAATTTGATGAAGTAAGCATTGTCATTTTTTTCAATGGATTGATCAATTTGTTTTCATATGATTCATATATGAATATGGATCGATGTGTTGTCATTGATGGTTTTATATTGATTGGTGGATCATGTGATCATGCATGGAATCAATGACAAAGGGACAATGTCATAATCATGTATTGTCATGGGTTATTCCAGTTGGATTGATGTAAAGATGACTCATTATTTTCTTTTCATGGTTGATAGTAAGTACAAATGGATGACGTCCAAACTGGTCCCCTTATGGTGAAATCACTCAGGGGAAGACGCTTTGTGGTTGAATTATCCTAGAAGTATGGTTAGAGAACCCATGATTAATTGCGGAATAATGAGATTAAGATCAATGAATTTGTCAGTAAAACTATCCTAGATGGATAGTTCTTGTCATGCCATTTCCAATGCTATGTGGAACATCACATAACTCCTCACGGTTTGAGAGTTATGGACTTACAAAGTTGGAGGACCCTCATATGTTGGATAGAAGCCCCAAAAGGTCAAAGAAGTCAAAGTGATTACAAAGAATAAATTATTTAAATAATAAAGTGAAGTGATAAATTCAAAGAGGATTATTTAAATAATAAAGTAAATGGAGAAACTTTCTAATTATGGAAAGTGGTTATAAGAGGATTAACCCTAAAATGAGGAAAGTAGTTTAAGTGGAAAACTGGATATTGGATATATGGACAGGTGACCAATTGGACAAAGTTGGAGATAGGTGACTATGTGGACAAAGTGGCTATGTGGAAAAAGTGGCCTAGTGGATGATTCCAAGGAAGCTACTTGGAGAGTATAAATAAGAGGCAAGGGTCTCTTGTAAACACATCTCTTGAGCATATATTGAAGACATATTCTGAGAGAGAGATTGACTAGAGGATCTCATGGATGCATCAAAGTTTTCGTAAGTCTGAGATATTGAAGGAGAAAGTTCTAGAAGTTCAGAAACCCTAGTTTTTCAAGGATCATGCGGGCTACAGTGAGTCAGAACGTGTACACAAATGGGCTACAGTGAGGCAGGATGTGTACACTCACGGGCTGAAGAAGGTTAGAGTGTGTATACTTAGAGGAAGTCATGGATACCTGAGTGTGAGATGGTGCCAGGTTCTTCAACCCTGAGGCAAGTTCCAGATTTTCATTCTATGGGCTCAAATCTGCCATAGAAATTCATATATGGTCACTTAGTTGTCTTGATGGATATTCTTTCTTATTTTATGGCGAATGATTAAGGAATTATTGGTATGGATGTTGTGATGTTGGTTGATTGATAGAGTGAACAACATTCTTATGGTTCAATACTGATATGGTTGACACAGTATTCTGGTAACTTATACATGATTGAGTAACATTTGTATTGTATGGTTGAGAAGCATGAATAAATTGTTGGAGAGAATAGATGTGTTGTAATTGGTTATGGTAGAAATTGGATAGTGAAAGGTGTTACAGGTATGAAATAACTGAGGGGGGGGGGGTGAATCAGTTATTGTAAATTATTAACAATCTCTCTCAATTTTAACTTCGAATCATTAATCTTAGTGGCAGTAAGTCTTTACTGTGAAAACCAGTGTTGTAAACATAAA
>ML777829.1:257466-271371 GCA_009831015.1 Picea engelmannii | reverse complement strand
GCCTTCTTCGATAACCATTTTGTGTATGACTTTCAAAGTTTTTTATGTTCCTCCTATTAGCTCTGTAATTTACATCTTTATGTCCAAAATTATTGCATGCATAACATAAACCAAAAAATATAGTTTGATACCTAGGAGTTGAATATCTTATGAAAGGAGTTTCTTTTATTAATCCTTCTTATTCCCGAGGCCTATTTGTTTCTGTTGGTCGTTGATTCTAAAATATGAATATTCTCGGTGGAGTGTTCCTGTAATCTTCTTTGTAGGTGTTCCTATCCTCTTTGATTGTTTATGCATAACTTTTTGGATATGTTTTGTGTTATGTTTTTTTGGAGCTTGATCCCTTTTTTTTCTAATTGTATCCAAGTCCAGACTTATCCTGATGAGGATTTTGACTGTTGATAATGTCATCCAAAACTTTTGAGCTATTCTGCATATTTTTATTTTGAGGATCCTTTCTCAATGTGACAATATCAACTTCCAAATTTCCAATGATCCTATCTCTTTATTCTAGCTGTTCTTTGAGTGCTTCTTCAATTATTTTATCTTCTTCTATTTGAACCTTCAATTTCATGATCATTTTTTCTAGTTCATGATTGTCTTCTTTCTTGTCTAGTTCTGCTTGTATCTTCTTGTTTTTCTTCTTTTCTCTTCCTATAACTTCTATGCCACTCAACAATTTGTCTCGGTAGTCAACTTCTGCCTCTTCATATTCTTCTTCGGTGTCTTCTTTATCAGAGTATTCTACTACCATGAATATAACACTTTTTGTCTCACTGTCACTGACTTCATCTTCATTTGATGAGGAGATGTCTTCTTTGGTGCATAAGATTTTCTTGAAAGATTTCCTTTTGGTTATTTTTTCTTTATATGTTTGTTTTATATTTGAGTGATCTCCATCATTCCTCTTATTTTTTTGATGGGGACATTTGTTATCAAAATGACCAATACCATCACAATTAAAATAAATCAATGGAAGCTTACCTTTATATCTGTCGTTGGCTCCCTTGTTCAATCTTCTGACAAAGTTTTCCACTTCTTATTCATCATCTTCTGAGAAGTCATTGTTGTTGCTATGTTCCTTCTTCTTTCCCTTTTGATTTGACCTTTTGGATTATTTGAAACCTTCTTCTTTTATATCTAGATTTTCCTATTTAGTTCTCATTTCATATGATATGAATATTCCATGTAGTTCGTCCTTGCTTATTGAGTCTAGATCTACTCTTTCTTCTAGTGATGATATCTTAGGATCAAATATCATAGGAATAGATCTTAGTACCTTTTGAACAATTAAATATTCTTCATTTTATTCTCCCTATCCTATTATATTATTCACTCTTTCATTGACTCGTAAGAAGTAAGATGCAATATTCTCATATTACTTCATTTTTACTTGTTCGCATTGACCTTTGTAAGTTTGAAGTTTTGTTTCTTTGACTTTTGAATCTCCTTCATAAAAAATTTGAAGTTTGTCCCAAATATCTTTAGTGAATTTACAATGTAAAACTTTGGTATATATTGATTCACCAAGACCATTCAGAAGTGAATTTGTGGCTTTGGAATTATTTTGACTGAGTTTCATTGCTTTTTCACTTGTTGGCGGAACTGATAGTTCTTTGTATCCATCTACTATTGATTTCCAAATTTCAAATCCTTGTGTACGTATATATGTTTTCATCCTTCTTCTCTAGAATGCATACTTTTGTCCATCAAACCGTGGTATTTCATTTTTATACATGTTTTTTCTCTCCATGATCTACCTTTCAGTGGTTAAAATGATTTCTGAAGGAACCTTCTCTGAAACCAATTGTTGGATTACTGAGAGGGGTGGTGAATCGATAATAGAGCAATTTAATCATTTTTAACCATAAAATTCAAGTGTTATAAGAATGTATCATTCCAATAGTTTCAGTGTAAATAAATAATGAAAAAATGAGAAATCATACACATACACAGTACACCATTGTTTTTACGTGGAAACCCAAAGCGGGAGAAAACCACATAATGTTTTTTCTTATATGTATTTAAGAATTACATTCATTGGAAGCACCTGTTTCCTTTGTTTTCCAGCTACAACTGGAAGGAGGCTCCAACCCCCTAGTTTCTCAGGTTACAACCTGAGGGAAGCTCCAACTCCCCAATTCTCTGGATACAACTAGAATAAGGCTTCAAACCCCTATCTTCTCCGACTACAACCAGAAGGTGGCTACAACCACCTGTCCTTACCCCGTCCAATCACCCTATCATAGAAGAATAATGATGGAACCACTGTCACACTATCACTGTGATATATACTGTTGTAAACTTGTACCAATCAACCTGCGCCAAACAACTTGTACCAAACAACATGTACCAAAAAACCTATACCAAACAACCTGTAATCAACCTGTACCATAAACAAGTGCATCAACCATGCACCAAACTGTACCTCAACTTGTACCATCAACGAGTGTATCAACCATGCACAAAATATGTACCAATAATGAATTAAATATAGATAAAATATGATCATCAATATGTACCAACATCATCAACTATACCCCTCATGTATGTGCCAACTCATCAACTACTTGTCTCAACCATGTACCCAACATGTACCTCAAGAAAAATCCCTCATAAATTTCATCATCCAAATATGATTTGTAACTATGTAATAGACATGGTGTATATGATAACATACCTGCAAACCTTCTTAACTTTAACAACAAGAGACTAGCATTTTCGTCAAACTTTACTTTTGTCTCACATGACTAATTTTGGATTAGTCAACAACCCTAACTTGAAATAATCATAAGTATGTACCTGTAATGAATAAAGATCTGAAAATAGTATACAATGTTCTTCAATGTATTTTATGCAATGTCTCTAGGTGTCATTGCTTATAACCTCTCAGAAAAGGAGTTATAGCAAAAATGGCATACTTTGTTGAATTTTGGCTTATTCTAGAGAGATAAATTCTAGAGCATGCCCCACATGGAATGTTTGTTGTATGGATCTGAAAATGGTACAAATAATACTAAATAATGTAATATAACCAATACATGTGGTCTTACTGAATTTGGATCTGTTATGGAGATGTTATGACGTTTGTACCCGAAACACTTGTTTTAGACTAGTTTCAGGACTAGCCACAAATCCTATTTTCCATGGAGTGTAACTCCAAAAATACAATGACCCACAAGATGAAATTTTTATTGCAGCTACTTGGATATGCTTACTCAATGGCCTCTAGATTTTTGTTCTAAATAATTCCAAAAAAAAAATTATTGCGAAAATCGTGAGATGACTTGTAAATAACATACCTTAGCAAGCATCATAAAAATAATTTATCCTTCCTCGAATTTCGGCCTTCTTGACTTCACCTTCCCTCTAAAATTATCCTTAGATATCATTTGGTTACCTTAGTCACTTATAGATATTCAATATGCTCAAGTGCAATTAAAATGAGAGACCCTTGCCTCTTATTTATACTTTTATGTATCTTCCTCGAGGGGTTACCTTCTAACCATATTAAACCACTTTCCTTATTTTAGGGATAACCCACTTCTACCCACTTGTCCACTTAGTAATTTCTCCCTTAAATTTATTATTTAAAAAAAAAAATTGTATTCACTTTGACTTATAGTACACTCATCCCTTCACTTTATTCTTTAAATAATTTATTCTTTGCAGCCACTTTGACTACTTCGACCTTTTGGAGATTCTATATGAGTCATGAGGCTTCTCCAACTTCACATGGCCATAACTCTCTAACCGTGAGGAGTTATGTGACATTCCAAATACCACCATAAATGGCATGACATGTAATATCTATCTAGAATATTCTTAGCCTCAAATATATTAAAACTCATACCATTATACATCATACAAACTTGGGTCCATTATCAAAACATTTGTGCTACCAAAATTAGTTACCGAACTTTCTTCAAGGGTTGACATCAAGGACAACCAACCCAAATTATCAACATCAATATCCTCTTCCCGAGATCATTTTTTTTTTATACCAGTTGCAACATTCCAAATACTTCATCAAGTTGGATCTCAAATCAGGATAGAACCAGGTATGTACGAAAGAACAAGACACCTAGAAGACTTCCTTGAAAACAAGGAAATGTTTGTATGAATGGATGGTCATGCCATTTGGCTTATGTAATGAACCATCTATATTTATGAGACTAATGAATGATGTACTGAGACGATATGTATATTGATGTGTTATAATGTACTTGGATGATATATTGGTTTATAGCTCTACTTTAGAGGAAAACATCTTACATCTCACTGAGGTGTTAGAGTCTCTAAAAAAACACCAGTTTCTAACTAACCTCAATAAATGTGAATTTTCTTCAGAATAATTGGTTTTCTTGTGATATGTTATTGGTGGAGGGGAGGTTAAGATAGATTGTGCAAAGATGGAGGTAATAATTAAGTGGCTAGTTCCCACTAGTGCCACTTAATTAAGGAGATTTGTTGGGGAATCACAATACCTATGAAAGTTCATAGAATATTTTTCAGTGGTAGTTGCACAACTCCACACCATAACATCTAGTGGTAAGAGATTGTAGTGGGGAAAGAATCAAAATAATTATTTCTACAAGATAAAACAAAATATTAGTCTAGAAGCATTTCTTGCATTACCTAACTTGCAGAATCCCTTCGAAGTGGAGGTAGATGCAAGTGGGCATGATATGGGAATAGTTTTGATGCAAGGAGATAAGCTAGTATGCTATCATTTTGAGATGTTTCATTGGAGAGATTTTAAATACCCTACATATGATAAGTAACTCTATATATTGGTTCAAGTTTTTAAGAAGTGAAAGCATTTTCCAATGGGAAACAAATCCATTATACACATTGATCACCAACCACTACAGTATTTGAAGTTCGATATTAAGATAAAAAAAAAACATACATTACAAGTGGATATGGTTTTTGCAACGATTTCATACGGTAATACATTATAATAATGAAAACAGTATTAATTTTGTAGACATGCATTCAAGGCTACCCACATTGAAGATTGCATCTTTAGGACTTCATGTGCACATGGATAATTTTAACCATGATTCATACAAAGAGGAATACACATAATATGAGGAGTTTAAAGAGGTGTTTCAATAACTACATGGAAGAATCCATGTCAAAGAAGGTGATGGTAAGAATAATTATCATATCCATAATGGGTTTCTCTACATGCTAGATAAGCTATGTGTTCGTAAAGGTGAAATATTTTAACTTATTAGAGAGGATGACACCTCCAAAGTTGCAAGAAATTTAGGTGTTGGGAAATAAGTTGCTAACTTACAAAGGCTCAATGACATGTGCATTTTCATGCCTTGTAAAAATACCACCAAATGACAAGAAGAAACAAACATGTTCTTTGAATGAGTTTGGGTGCATGTTGGGATACTAAGGAACATGATATCAAATAGTCATAACATATTTCTTGGTACCTTTTGGGATGCACTTTGGGAGAATATGGACACTAAGTTGAAGAGATCTATATCATTTCATCCATAGATGGATGGAAAGACATAAGTAGTCAACAAAAATTTGGTGCAATTTTTGAGGGGTTATGACCAAAAGCATTTGAATACCTTGGATGAAAATATAATCTATATTCAACACTCTTATAATAGAGAAGTCCACACTTGTACTTGTAAGTTCCATTTTGAAAGTTGCTTTGGGTATTTTCCAGCGTTTCCCTTGAACATTGAATATGGGAAAAAAAGGAGGATTGAGGGAAGGCATCGCATGAGAAACAATGAAAGTAGATAAATTTGTTGAAAGGATTAGACAAATCCATTTGCAAGTACACGAGACGATGAAGAATTCAAAGGAAAAGTATAAGGCTAGACATGATCAACATAGAACTTAGAATTCATTCAAAGTGGGAGACATAGCTTGGTTACAACTAAACAATGAAAGAATATAAGGTATTGGTAAAAATATAATGACTCTGCGGTGTGGCCCATTTCAGGTATTAGAGAAGGTGTGAGATAATTCCTATAGAATCAGTCTACCCACATACATGTGCATTTACTCAGTAGTGAATGTAGAGAATGTGAAACTCTATGAGCCTTCTATGTTGGATCTAGAGGAGGAAGATTTCCTACCTACCATAGATGAATTAACAACATATGATGAGGGAAAGTTGGCGGAAGACACAATTCTGCAAAGGATGTCCAAAGATACAAGAGAAAGTACATGAAAAATTTTCTCACCTCATTTACTAAATCCTTTTGAGTGAAAAAATCCTCCCTAAATGGGGAGCTATTCTCCAATATAGATCATTATATAATTTTCCGTCTATCTTATTGCTTATTCGATGTAAAAATTGGAGGAAATAAGTTTCAGAGCACATTATTGTGGTAGGTTCCATTTTGGAAAATTGGGGTATAGAACCTTCCATATCCATTTTAAGGATTTACATGAAATTTTTAAGGGTTACAACATGTGCAAATTGTTCCCACGCCCTTGATGTTGATCTACACAATGATACCTTTCCAACAATGTGAAAATCCCCTCAATCAAAGATCATATGTGAAACTTATTCCTCCCACAAGATGACCTACCTTGTTGACCACCATGATACGAGTGGATGACATGACAACCCCCATTACTCACACATGTGGGGATAACCATATGCGGAATTTCAACAAGATTCTAGAAGTTCCAAGCCTTATGGATAATTGGGGGCTTAGGATGAAAAAACCATAACCCTATATGGTTATTAGGATATGTTAAATACCAGGAGACTAGGAGGTGAAAGGATCCCATTCTTTAGCATTTTATTTGTTTCATAGTTAAAAAATCATCTAGGACTGGTATGGTGAGAGGATATGAAAGGATCAAAATACTATGTAGAATACATACAAGCCATAGTCTCGAAGGAAACTCCATAGTGAGAGCCTCTTTTTGTGTATTTTCATTTTCATAACTAAAACAATTAGACAATAGCATAAGCCTCACCTTCTAGCCAGGTTTTCTCCTTTATTAGGTTTCCTAGGATATATATTCTTTTCATTTGTGTGTGGATTGTGTTTTATTTTTCTCCTTTCTTTCAATTTTGTATTTCAGTAATTTTGTAAATTCAAGAAAAGGTAGTGATTGATTAACTCGTATCTAAGGAAAATTAGTTTGCATAGTCTAATATTTTAAAATATCATAATATCTATTGTGATGAGTTCTTCCAATGGAATATACCCAACATTTAATAGATCAATGATAGGGATCTATTTTTACTATTAATTTTTGGATTGAATTATTTTCTTCCTCAGGTTCTCAATTCACTCATAGCTCATCTTACCATCCTCAATATGATAGGAAAATTGATACTCTAAATAAATTTCTAGACAATTACCTTTTTTTCCTTACATCTAATAAATAAACATAATGGGTCAACTGGTTGCCATTGCAAGAATGGTGGTACAACACTTTCTTCCATCATTAAAAAAATGCCCGTTTATAGTAGTTTGTGGGTATGATCCTCCATCAATCGCATCACCTTTGAGAGGAAAAGTTAAGGTTCAAGTAACGGAGGATCACATAGAGAACTAACAAGAGGCTCTGCGACCATTAAAGGAGATATTGGGTATAACACAAAATAGAATGAAAGAAAAAGTAGATCATCATTGTAGTGAAAGGAATTTGAAGTGGGGGATTAAGTATTTTTGAGCTACACACATATAAATAGATCCCTATCAAGCATCAAAATAAAGAAATTAAATTACACCGAAGTACAATGCTCCCTATAAGGTGTTGTAGAGTATTGGTAGTGTTGTAATCTTCTAGATTACACAACAACTCAAGAAGATAACTACATTATATCAAGCACATCATGAACACACACGTACTCAATAAGAGAGAGAGAGAGAGAGGGAGAGAGGGAGAGAGAGAGAGATTTGTGGGAAGTTGAACCAACCGAGTCTTTATTCATTTTTTATGAGTATTTATACAATAGGAAAATGGTTGGAGCAATTGTACCCGCTCTAACTAATCACTCCTTAGGTTGCATTTGTCATTTAGTTACATTCACGTATTTTATTAGATGTCTTCATATATTATCTTATTCTAAGGTATAATATATGATGACTTATTACAAGGGCCTAAAATTCCCACCAACATATCCTCCACACCCAATTCCTTTCTTATCTCAAGCAAGTGTGAAACGATATCACATGTTTCTATTGTTGTAGAATTATCCTTATTGTGCATTGACCATGCATATTGGTCTCCATAGGTAAATCAATTCCAACGACTTCCACATGTATAAGAAGATACATGTATACAAGGTCCACTGTGACTAGTTTCAAATGGGTCTGGATGACTACATATCACATTTCCCAACTCTTCTATATCCATGTTTTCGACATTCTCTTCAAGTTGGAGGGCGCCCACTGCTACCTTAACCAACTACAACTTTACTACTCACAGGAACTGTCACAATTTCCTCTATTGGAAAATTTGGTTGTTCATTGCCAAACATTGATTGCTCACGTGATCCAACGATATACCGCTCCTAGGGATTCTTTGTATCAGATAGAGCTTGTGGCATCATCCAATCATTCCATTCCTCTACTTTCATTTTTACAACCTAGAGGATTGTTCTGCAACTCTTATATTAGGGGGATCAATTAATTCAAGTTTCATCATCTCGTCTTTTAAGCTATTTATGTGTCTATATATTATTTGATATTTCTTTCTCGTTCATGTCTTATTTTCTTGAATAAACTACTGCAAAAATTTGGTGATCAATTGTCAAATATCAAATACCAACAATTCAAATCAATGCCATTTTTTTTCTCAAGTCAACTTCAAGGTCGATCACAACTAACAATTCAACATCTAGAGTCCATGGTAGTTGAAACTCTCTATTCATCAAGCTCTTCATTTTCATTTTATGCACTATTCGAGTCGGCCCCAATGGACCAAGAGTTATAGTGAGTCAATTTTGTTTAGTAAAATCAACTAACATGCTTCTTAATTAGCACTAAGTTCAAGTGATAGCTATGTTCTTTTTATGATGTCCAAAAGATGTGGTATGTTATTGGTTAACTTTAACTACACTTTTCGATCCATATCAAAACACTAAATTTACCTCATAAATATGCATTCCAATTGACTAAGGGTTGTAAAAATTATCCTTGCAATAATAGGTACCACCATATACGTTTATATTTCAACATCTCTACTCACATAAAGTAAAATATGCATTCCAATAGATTAAGGGTTGTAAAACTTTACCCATGCAATAATAAGTAACACAATCTAAGTTTATATTTCATTATCTCTACTCACATAAAGTACACTAGTTGGCTTCTATGTTATAACTCTGTCAATTTGATGTTTTCCCTCACATTGCTTTTACATACCATTTTACYCGTCCCTCTCCCCACTCTATCATAGGTTAGTCCTTCAATTCTTCTTATTCTATATTTGAAAGAGAATAATACTAATAGGGTTTGCAAGCAAATGTATCTCTYTGAAAGTGGAAGGGACGAAGAATATATGTTTGACTTGGAATAATGACAACCACGTTTTCACAATAAAACTCAAACCCAATCCTAGGCTCATTCCTTCTCCTCCATCACACCATGCGACCACCAAGAATCACCCTGAAAACCAAATCCATTGSAAGCTTCAAAACAAAAAAACAAATTTTATGACTATAGTCTCCAATGCATTAAACAATGTCCAATTTGTTTAGTCGACCTTCACAATTTTCGACCATCCAGTTGGGGTATTCATCAGTTGACGAGGTCAACCGGTTGACCAGGTCACCTTCCAACGATTGGCATAAGATAATGTACAACCGTGTCACTTTATTACTAAAGCTCATCAAGCCTGAAAAGTGAGAGCCTGGAAATCGAGAGCATTACAACACCTTCAATAGAAATCCATCTTCATACATACTCTTGGTATTTTGTGTAGCATTGTGCACAGTCAAGCAACAAAGCAAGTCAATGGTTATCCTTTTTCGTCAACTCCACCAATAGATTCCACAATTCGACAACTCCATATCAAATGGATTCGTCACATCCGGTTTATAGTTTCACATCCTGTGGCGGCTTCTTCATGTCTCGTTTGGTTGATTCTTCACATCTAGTTATGTCGAAAGGGTACATCTATTGACAATGAGTACAATGATTTTTTTTATATCCATAACTTTTTAGCATTTTTAAAAGCTTCCATTAACCTGTTTACTTTTTAACATTTACTTAATATAATTAACAAATTACTGTCTAACCATCTAATTGCTATGTTCAAATGATTAACAAACTTAATTGAAAGTACAAATTTACTGCACTCTTAACTTTTTATCATTTTACAGAATTAGATTTACATTTGTGCCAAATTTACTTATGGTAACTGCATAATTACAATCAATTGTTTCATATTTTTTAGTGGTTTCATATTCTTCATATTCTTTGTTTCATCTTACCATCCGTAACCCTATCTGCCTTCACCAACAACAAGTTAGCAGCTGTGCTAGTTAACTTGTATGTTTCAGAAAAACTCTTTTTTTTACTCAATAAAAAATTCATCACGTAATCCATGGCACAAAAACCCATCGTCAAGTGTATGTCTAAGAAAAATTCATCATGTAATCCATGGCACAACAATCAATTATCATGTGTAGTCAACAACCATCTGTCTGCTTGATCTTCCTCCATAAGCACCGGTCCACACAAGTCAAATTGCAAAATTGTTTCATGGCCGAAAAAATGGGACACGGTTGAGCGATGCCTCCGATTACAGCACGAAGAATGCACTTGATGAGTTCATCCAGTTCTCTCTTAGTTCTGGGCAAGGACAGTTGAATGTCTTTCAGACTCTATTTCTATTACAATCCTTTCTCTAGGGTGAAAAAATTGATCTTCTTCCAATCGACAAAAACAACAATATTCCACAGATCCACCCTTAAAAAATATACTTATAGCAAACTTTTTTCTAATGTAATTTTATTTGTGGATTGATTACAATAAAGGGTCACTCTATATTCGGGTCATTTGCTATTGGACCATCCAACGACTCAGCAGTACAACCTAATTACGGTCACAACAATAAATAAATACTACCCACCATGCTGTCACGATAAAAAAAATATATAATGAAAATTGTCTTACTAATTGCATAACCTTGGATTACCTTTTCTAGCATCAGGGAGACAAATAAATCCAAATTTTTAACATCATTACCATAAATTTCTTGCAGGGCGTTGATAGCCCACTTACTGCTCAAGTCGATTGGCTATTTTTGACATCCAAATTGCAACCCAATTACTATCTGACCAATATCCACATAAAACAACACTTGTATCAATAATGAGCAACATCATTTCTCAATAGTCGGGGTTCTTTAACAATACCTAGTTGAGTTTTCATAAAAATAAATTRATTGGAATCTCGAGGGAAGATCTTGGACATCATGGTGCATTCTCTCATTGGCCATCACTTCCTATCGACWTCTTTTCTCTCATCAAATCATTGGATTAACACCATGAATTCTCCCACGTGTGTGYGCTTTTCCTTTTCAGAGATAACTTCTCCCATCGACATTCACGGATCATGAGCAATCATCAAGCATTGAGTGGAATCCACGAGCAGTCAACCACGAACATCAACAACAAAAACTCTTTGACAGAACATCAAACACTAACTATAAACCGGTCAAAAACTCTTTCACGTAGCATCAACGTTCATGATTTTTTTTTCTGTAAGTACATTGCCTCATAATCTCTTTAGTCAAACAACGTCCACTAACATTTCACCATCTCTTTCAAGTTTGAACAACCTCCATTAGTTGCTGCTATCACCTAGACACAATGAAGGAGTCAACAACGCCACTCTTCTAATTTTCTAGATTATATGAGCATTCAAAAAGAGAACTACATTATCACAAGCACATCAAGAACACACATACTAAAAAGAGAGAATGTTAATCAAATCAATCTTTATTCTTTTTTATGAGTATTTATACAATATGAAAATGAAAATGATTGGAGCTGATATACCTTCTCCAACTAATCATTCATTAGGTTGCATTTGTACTTTACTTGCATTTAGTTACTTTATTACATGTATTAATATATTATCTTATGCCAATTTATAGTATATGACCACTTATTAGAAGGGTCTAAAAGGCCTCCCAACAAGTAGTATAGCTTACAAATTGGAGTTCTCTCCATCTTCACTTGTACATTTAATATTCCATATTTCTTTATTTAAAAAGGTAATCGGTTACAAGATCCTCTTTGAGTTTGTCTTTCTAGAGTTTGACGAATATGGAAAAATAATGTGAGAACATAAAATATTAATTGAAATAAGGATAAAGAAACTAATTAATTGAGTTATTATCAACTACCTCGTCATGTGGAAGGAACTGCTAGTAGAATATGTGACATGGGAAGATGAGTTACTCATGCAAAATCATCCACAACTAATCAAGCATTGAGGGAAATGCTAATTTGAATGGCCAAGGCATGGTAAGCCTTAATTCATGGCACATTAAGTTGCTATTGTTATAGTATTTTTGTCATCATTTGTTGTCTAGACCTTTTAATTGTAATTGCACCCTTTATCTCCCATATATACCAAGAAGAACTAGTTTTAAGAATTGTGTCATATTCTGCATCTGACATGTTGGAAAGGATATTTCCCTTCAAGAGGCTCCTTATTGATCCACTCTCTATCTTTCCCAAGGCATAGAATTGCTTGTTTCTTATATTTCTTTTTTATTTGGGATGTTTGGTCCATAATAAATCCAGACTTCTTCTTTGGTCTTGCTATAATCTTCCATTTTTTTTTAACGGAAATTGTTGGGATTTTATATATTAAAAAAGAATAAAATTTTCCAGAAGATAAATATGACAAAGTAGTGGAATCTCTAATCTTCTCTTGAAAAACTAACTATCTGTTGAATACTAAAGATGCTGGTAAAACCAGTCCAAAAGGAACAGTTATTTTTCCATGTGAAAATGGCTACAAAAATGTGCAAAATTAACAAAATTTTCGAATTCATTGAAAAACTTGACTAGTGATTTTGGAAAAATGTTGGATCCTCCTAAGGATCTATTGGATGAGTCGCTCGATTCGCCTCTGGATGATGAATTCCTTCAGCTGGGTTCAACCATATTGCAACTAGCGGTGGCACAGGAGGAGCCCAGGGGTGTTCATTTCTTGCAGTCGAATGGAAGGTTGAAGGGAGCCTTGACCCAAATGAGTCATTGGGATTCACCAGTTGCTCAGGATGATTTAAAGCATTTTCCAGTTCTTGTGAAACTGCTCCAATTTTTCTTGTATTTATATTGATTCCTTGAACTGCAATTGCAATTTCTTGATTGTGTCGAAGTTCTTGTTGGTGCAGTTGAGCCTGCAAATTAGCGAATTCATCTCGCAACCCCTGGTTTTCACGTTGAAATTCTCTTATCCTAGAGTTTGTTCCATCCTCCACGCATCTAACATCTACACGCAATGAGAGGAATTTCTCCCTCAGTTCCTCTGAGATGCACGTGGGGCAAGAAAATGGACCTTTGGATCTTCACCACATGTTGGCGAGATGGAACATAATTGGGATGGTTTGAAAATTGTTGTTGAAGTGAAAAATGCATACGAGAAAAGAAGGGTAAGAAAGAAAATTGTAATTCAAGTGGAGCTCCTTCTTTGTTGTAGTGGCGCTGAGAGAAAGAAGAGTAATCCATAATTTTGAGGGAGGAAGTAATGACATACACTTGATGGAAGAGGGAACCAGAACTACCCACGAGGTGACTAGAGTTCGCATAGGGATGAGCAAGGGAGGTGACACCATTGGAGTAAGGAAGGGTGTCATAGAGTACAAGTGAAGCGTTGTGAGTTTAAAAGGGAGGACATGAAGTTGAGGGGGTGGAACTAGGAGGAGGAAGGG
>ML777829.1:198212-256271 GCA_009831015.1 Picea engelmannii | reverse complement strand
GGGCCCTTGTATTCCATGTTTTATAAGGTTTTCTGTTGTTAGAATTTTTCCATGAACTAAAAACCAACAAAAAATGTTTACTTTAGGTAGCGAGGGACCAAACCAAATTTATTTCCGATACTGAAGGTTGGGGGTCCCTGGATTTCAGATAGTAAGAATGTATAGCCGACTTCGACAGAAAAAAAAAATTGTACCCCATCTGCGGGTGTCAGATAAGGAAAGATGGGAGGAAGCACATGTGGCAAGGTTGTTGAAGAAGGTGGAGAGTAAAGGACTAAGATGTTAAGGGGCATTTGGCGGTTTCCAATTTGTCCAGTCCCCATCAGAATTCCATTGGAAAAAATCCTTGAGAAGGAAGAGGCCCTTTGATTAACACCAGTCTTTTAGAGGGGGGGAGAGAAACTAGACTATTCAGGGGTTCATGATTCAAGATACGATCATTCAAAACATTTATATGTTCTCTATTTCTCAGGGCCCATGAGACCTTTGATTTGATAAGAGGGGAGGGATTTTTTAAGAGTCGCAAAATCGAAGAACCAGGAAGAAGGGGTGTGGGGCCATCAAGACAATGCAACCTTGAGGAGTTGAAATATTTGGCTAATAGAGTTGGTTTTCACTAGTCTGCATTTCCAGTGATTAGAAGCCAAGCAAGTTTTTTTCCTGAAGAAGTGTTCATTAGGATTGTATCCATGATAGAAATTCTACCTTTGTTGAGGGGTTGAAAGACTTGTTCCCAATTCAGAAGGTGGAATTTTTTGGTTTTTAATTTCCCTCCAGCCCAAAGGAAACTCTGAAGCACCCTAGAGATTTTTTCTAGAGTGCATTTTGGGGCTAAAAGAATAGAATACTGAAAAATAAAGAGTGATGAAAGTACCAATTAGAGAAGTATTGATTTCCTAGTAGGATTCAACCAACGAACTTCCCAGTTTTGTATTCTTGCGAGAAATTTGTCAATTACTTCCTGCCAGGCCATAGAACCACAAGAGTTTAGGAAGATTTTCATTCCCAAATATTTTAAGTGGTTCCAGGTCGTGATGATGGGAAAGCCAAAAATTATGGCAACTTGATATTTCATGTGGCCTGGGACATTCCACTCGTAGATCCTACATTTGGCTAAATTCAATTTTCATCTAGAGATCATGAAGAAGGAGCCAAGGATTTTTTGAAAGAGGATAACAGAGTGAATTGTTGTTTCCCCCAAGAGTAGTGTATCGTCTGCAAATTGAGAGCGATTTATCTCCTTGATCCCTATCGCTATAAGTAACCCCAGAAGTCGACCCTTTCTTCCTACGACTAAGAGGGTCTTCTAGAAGAATGCAAAGAAAGGGGGAGAGGGGGCATCCTTGAAGGATTCCTCTGTTGTCCTTGAAAAATTGCGATGGTCACCCATTTATTAGGGGGCATATTCAGGGAGAGTCGATGCAAGCTCTGATCCAACTGATGAAGTTTTCAGAAAAAACCATAAGATTTGAGGACTGAGAACATGAAAGAATGCTTGACATGATCTAAATCATTCACCAGATCAAGTTTGACGACCATTCCTATGGATTTAAATTTTTTTCTGGAGTGTATGGCCTCTTGTACAAGCACAATATTCTCTGTAATATGTTTTTCCTTTAAAAATCCACCCTGATTTTCTAAGATTAGCTTTGGGAGAAAGGGATTTAGATGATTTGCAATGATCTTAGTAAGGATTTTATAAGAGGGGTTGAGAAGGGAGATGGGGCAGAAACTGGAAAAATTGGAGGGGTTGGATTGTTTGGGTATAAGCTTTAGGAAGGTGGAGTTTGTAGCTCCTTTTATTTTCTGCTTATGGAGGGTGTAGTTCAACATTTTCTTCAAATCCTATTTGATGATGTCCCAAAAATATTAGTAAAATCTAGATGAAAATCGGTCAGGTCCAAGAGCTTTGTCAAGGTCCATGTCCCAATCTTCTTTGGCTATTTCTTCTTCTGTTATCTCCCTGATTAGTTGATTATTTTCATGAGAAGAGACTATGCTTGGAATATAGACTATCATTTCTAGAGCGTCTACATTTGTTCCTTCAATGCTTGGTTGCTGATATAAGTTGTTGAAGTGGTGGAAATCCTCTTCTTTAACTTGATCAAAATTGTGGCCTTGTTGACCAGTGTTTGAAATAATGGAGGTAACTGTGTTTTTTTTCCTCTGAGTCTGAGCTTGTTTGTAAAAGTAGGAAGTGTTTGAGTCTCCCACTTTTATCCATAGACTTCTGGATTTCATCTTCCAAAGTTCTTCCTCTCTGCATAAGGAGTGATGGAGTTGTTGGTGTGTTCTTTTTCTTGATTCATAAGTGATTCTATGATTTTCTCTTCTTCTAACCAAAGCTGAACTTTCATGAGTTTCTCTATCTTTTCTTGACTTTCTTGTTGTAGTAGGATAAAGGAATTTTTCACCCAATATTTGAGCGCTAATTTGACTTCTTTATGCTTACTTTCCCATATATAATTTGGGGACCCAAAGAAGAGGGAGGACCACACATTTTGAATAATAGGAGGGATGGCAAGGTTTTTGATCCAGAGAGGGTTGAAATGGAAAGGAAGGGGGCCGAAGTTTTGGGGATTTGTGAAGTTTAGAGAGATTGTATTTTCATCAGAAACAATGGACAAGAGGATATGAGAGGATATGTATTTAGGGGGGAAGAAGGAAATTGTTGCTGATGAGGTAGCGATCCAGACGAGATGCTATATGACAAAGGCAAGATTGCCTATTGTTCCACATATACTTTCCTTTGGATGGTTTGACGTCCTGCTGATCTCACTTTGCGATTAAATCGATTATATTTTCTGAGAAGGGGTCTTTGATTTTACATCCCTTTTTTTCCCCCTGTATTGAGGTGAGTGTTGAAATATGCACCTATTATGCAAGAGGAGAGATCGATGGTATTTTTTAGCGTGAAAAGGGAGTTCCAGCAAGCCATTTTGTCCTTGTAAGGGTTGGGCATATAGACATTGACTACTGAGATCTTGTTATTGTTATCCTTATTTTTAAGAACAATTAGAAGCCAACTTTGAGGTTTCTAGAGTTACCTCGAGAGTCCAAATTTGATCGTCCCAAAGAGTTTCTATGCCACCAAAGGATCCTTGAGAGATTATAGCTACTCCAACTATGATTTTGAAGACTTTTTTTGTTGTTTCTAGAATAGTTGACGCCTCCATTTTGGTCTCCTTGGGGAGGATTACTAAGGGGTTGGCCATACTTTTGAGATATCTTAGAGCTTCAGCTTTAAATTTGTTTCCAAAGCCCCTGCAGTTCCAGGAGAGAAGATTCATTGATAAGAGGTGGAGGAAGCCCAACTGCTGTGAGTCAATAAGTCTGATCATTTAGTGCCTCCTTTTTGTGTTGAAGTGTACATGGAATTTTGTATAGATTTTTTCTTTCCTTGCACCTTTTATTTTGAAGTTGTTTCTTCTCTGGCTTCCTTATTTGATCTTTGACCCAAATTTCTAGGATTTTCTAGTTGGATTTCTCCTTCCTCCACCTCTTGATTGTGTTGTGCTTTTGAGAGGGATTCTTCATTTACTTGTTGCTCCACTTCTTGTTTGTATTCCTTTGAGGGCTCGTCTTTTTCTGAATATTATACTATTTTTTCTATAGATGGGGTAGAGAAGGATATAGGAGTCAACACAGGCACCAAAGGGATGTTTTTCTTTGAAGAGCATTCTCCAAGCAGTTCAAAGGATTTTTTGTTGGGAAAGAGGGGGATGCTAGAGGGGTTGGGAGTGAATTTTTTTGGGAGGGGATTTGAGGGGAGGGTTTTGAGAATAGGGCCATAGGTTGGGGGTAGATCCTGTGGAGCTGGGACCAGTGCCTGATTCGTTGTCGTTATTGGTTTTATTCCTAACCTACTGCCAACCTTCCCCTTGTTGTGCTGCATCAACTTCTTGAGTTTGTTTGTTACTGGGGATTGTTTTTTCAAAATGACCATATTCATCAAAGGAATTTCATTTCAATGGGAGATACTCATAATATAGCTTATAAATATAGGTCCAGTCATCCAACTTTAACTCGATTTCCTCTGAGAGCCCTTTTTCTAGATCTACTTCTACACATATCCTAGCATAGCAGTACATACTAGTTTTAGGTTTAGCTCTGTCAATGAATTTTCCCAGAGTATCACCTATAATTTTTAAAACTTCGTCACCCCAACAGTGAAAAGGAAAGTGGGGAAGTCACACTCAAACTAGGACAACTGAGGGGATGTCATTTTATGTGTTAAAATATGGAGTCCATTTATTTAAGTATAACCCTCTTGGGCCGAAGAAGTAAGGACCATTTCTGAAAAATAGATCTATATCTGCATTGTTCTCAAAGTAAAATATATAGAATCCCTTAGCATAGAAGAAATGATTAATGCATCCTTGAACCAAAGGATTCTAATTCCTCTCAATCTAGAGATCAATCCGACGCGGTGAAGGACATAACCCCATGAACTGGCCTACAAGTGTTATGGAGGCAAATGAGGGAGCCTTTCTTCTCACTGCAATACAAGGGATCGACACTGCATGGATTTGTTCCAGTTTTTTCATGAAATAGGAGGTATTAGGGGGATATGAGAGGAGTACCCAGTGAACCCATTAGCGCCTTGAAATCTACGACCTCGCTGAGGAAGTCTGAGGGGGATTCGAAACCAGGCCCATCTAAGCCATGGGGGGCCGAGAGAGGGGGTCAATGCAGGGAGGCAACGGCTAGTGTTGCAAAGCGCCCGCCTTCAACCCTACCATTTAGGTGGAAATCGAATAAAGAAATTAATCTGGTACAATTATAGTCTTCCATTTAACCAATGGGATTCCATCATTTTATTTCTTCCTATACCAAATGAATTTAAAATGACATTTTTGTTTTTTCTAGAATTTATTTAATAATATAGGCCAAATAATTCCAAAACATGGGAATGGCCTCCAACATAAAAATTTCTAAGGCTATTCTCCCCCTATAGAGTACAATCTATTAAACCAATTATTTACTCTAGCTTCCACTTTTTCAATTAACCTTCCTAAATATCTTCTCCAATATCCATTTGTCTTTCAAAAAGGATTAATTATTTAAAAACTTATTGGAACCTTACAAATTTTTAATTGAATATCCTTTCCAACTTGTTTTCATCTTCTTCCTCCATATCATTTAAATAGATTGGGGATTTATACATGTCTAGTACCATTCATGTAGTAGCTCCTTACATATCAAAAATTTCTTATACCTTTCTTTCTTCCCTTACACTACCATTAGAAAAAAACCAAGACATCATAAAAAAAAAATCATGAGTTAAAGATAATGTTTTGTCAATTATGATTCATGAAATGATCCTTGATATTTTTACATCCATAATATCCCTACTCAAACCTTCAATAACTAAAATAAATACTAAAGGATATAAATGTTGGAAACAACGACCACACTAAGGTGGGGGGGGTGAATCAATATAGGAATATTTTTAAAACTTCCCCTTCACAAAACTCCTTAGTTAGCAATCACAATTTACTCAATACTTATTTCTATCATTTATAACCAGTTAAATGTGAACATACATTAGTAACATATACCAGCAACAAATATCATCAATAAGTCATCACCACAAGGAACACAAAGAACACCATATGTATGTACAATTTTATGTTTATTAGGGAATACAATCCTTGGGTTATCAGCAACAACTGAATAGAGTTACAAATCCACAAGAGCATCGGCTCTACAATGCAAGACTCAACTTACACAACTCAACACCAATTGAGAAGAGGAATCAATCCTCAACATATACCAATTTTTCAAGAAGTACATGACCTGTCAATCGTGCAGCACACGTATGTAAGCTCCCTACCAATAGTACACCTCATGTATGTATGCAACCAGTCTGTACTACAACCTGTGTATTCCTTTAAAGTAATTAGGGTTTTCTCTCTATGAAAAACTCAGATCCTTTGAAGCTTTCAGTCACATCTACTTTTGTCTTTAATAGTCCAATCTGAACCATAACCAATCACAACACATCTATGCTCTCCCACAACTTACTCATGCTCCTAAACCATACAATATCAATGCTACTTAATCATGTATAAGAAATCAGTATACTATGGCAATCATATCAGTACTGAACCATAAGAGTGTTGCTCACTCTATAAATCAACCAACATAACTATATCACAACAACCATACCAAGAATTTCTTAAGCATTCAACATTCAATAAGGAAGAGTATCTATCAAGACAACTATGTAACCATACCAAAGTTTCTATGGTAGATCTGAGCCTAGATAATGCAGATATGGAATTTCTTTAGACTTCAAGAACCTGGCACCAGCTCACACTCAAGTTTTCATGAATTCCACCTGTTGTACGTGCTCTGTCCTCCTTCAGCCCGCATGTGTATGCACTCTATCTCACTACAGTCTACGCATGTACACTCTCTGGCTCACTATTGCTTTCATACTCCTTCAAAAGCTAGGGTTTTGAACTTTAGAAACTTTCTTCATCAAGATATCAGACTTATGGAAGCTTTGATGCATCCATGAGATCCTCCAATCACTCTCTCCGTTAGAATAGATCTTGAAGCTATGCTCAAGAGATGATTTTCACAAGAGACCCTTGCTTCATATTTATACTCTCCATGTAGCTTCCTTAGAAGCATATTCTAGGCCACTTTTTCCACATAGCCACTTTGTCCACATAGTCACCTATGTCCTACTTTTGCCAATTTTCCACTTTTCCATATATCCAATAGCCACTTGACCACTTAACCCATTTTAATCATTTTAGGGTTTTATTATAACCACTTTCCATAGTTATAAAGTTCTCCATTTACTTTATTATTTGAATAATCCTCCTTGACTTTGTCACTTCACTTTATTATTTAAATAATCCTCTTTGATTTTGTCACTTCACTTTAATATTTAAATAATCCTCTTTGACTTTGTCACTTTATTATTTAAATAATCATCCTTGACTTCATCACTTCACTTTATTATTTAAATAATCCTCTTTGATTTTTTCAGTTCAATTTATTATTTAAATAATCCTCTTTGACTTTGTCACTTCACTTTATTATTTAAATAATCCTCTTTGACTTTGTCACTTCACTTTATTATTTAAATAATCTTGTTTGACTTTGTCACTTTATTATTTAAATAATCCTCCCTGACTTCGTCACTTCACTTTATTATTTAAATAAGTTTGTCTTTCCAAGCACTTTGACTTCTTTGATCTTTTGGGGCTTCGATCCAACATATGAGGGTCCTCCAACTTTGTAAGGCCGTAACTCTCAAACCGTGAGGAGTTATGTGAAGTTCCACATACCATCGGAAATGGCTTGATAAGCATTGTCCATCTAGAATAGTTTCACTAACAAATCCACTGATCTTCATCTCATTATTCCAAAACCAAGCATGGGTTCCCTAACCATACTACTAGGATAACTCAACCGAAAAATGTCTTCCCGTGAGGGATTTCACCTTAAGGGGACCACTTTGGAGTTCATCCATTTTTACAAACATGACAAGAAAATACTGATTCATCTTTACATCAATCCAACTATGCATCAAATGAAAACAAATTGATCCATCTTCATATATACATCATATATCAATGAAACCATATCGATCCATATTCATCTATGCATCGCATCATATGACTATGAATCCACTTGACATCAATCCATTTACATCAAGGATAATACATGATCCATCAATCACTACATCAATATACTATGACAAAACATTGTTCCTTTGACATCAATCCTTTGGCATCAATGACAACATGATCCAACAATCTCCCCCTTTGGCATTGATGGAAATACCAACATTGATGTCAACACCAATCATTGATGGAAACATGTAGACAAGGAATTTCTCTACATAAATATGTATCTCAATGACATCAACGTGACTATCTCTCCCCCTTTGACATCAATGGAAAAGGGTCATTCTCCCCTTGGGGCTTCTCCCCCTGCCTGAACTCTCCTTGGGGATTTCCCCCCTGTATGAATTCCTTCTATCTTCCTCTGAATAATATCTCCCCTTTTGAGAAAGAGATGTCACTCTGATGTATATATCATGCTACCCCTGTGACCATCGCTCCCCCTGGAACTATGCCTATGTGGTCTTTCTCCAGTATAAGTCTCTTTTTCAAGCATTTATCTTTGCAACTGATAAATCTCTCCTCCTAGAATCATGGGAAGAAGAATGAATTCCCCTATGGGTATGTCTCCCCCTATCTTCTCTGGAATATGAACAATATGCTTCTTCTGCAAATGCTACTGCTCAATCAAAACATAGATCAATTGATTTTTCTATGACAATCCTTGGACCTATCCATGCATCAAACATGTTCCATACCATACATCATGAAGTAAAATATATGTCAACAGTGAATAGAGAATCATGAACAAAACATCAACCAAGTACATCATTTTCCAACCATGCACAATACCCATGTACATCAACCATGTACATCAATACCATATCATATTCCATAAGATATCATCAATGGAGTGCATCAACCATATGCCTCTACCAACATCCCAACCACGTGCCTCAAACAAGTTTCATATCACTTGTGATATGCCTCTACCAAGAAACAAGTTCCACAATCATGTATCTTAATCAATGAAGTGTCTCAAGTATATCATCCATACATAAACAAATGCACCAAACATGTATCACCACTTGTACCAAGCAAGTGCATCAACCATGCACCAATACCACAACAAGATGAAATACAATCAAGATGTGTCCTAATGCATGTATTCCATATCCACCATAAAACATGTGCCAATCATACTTCTAGTAGGTTGCTCTAAAAATGTACCAAAAGTGTACCAATCATGCATCTAAGATAGTCTTTGAACACTCAACCATATATCACCACCATGCATACAAACATTATGTATGACAACATGTAATCACGAAAACCTGCAACAGACATGTCAGACCCTACAACAAACAATTTCAAGCCCTACAACATAGAGTTATGCCATCATACCATGCTACAAATCATACGCATAGCCCTTTTCCCAAGGCTTTTTACCACAAATACACGGCCTGTTGCACATATAGTTCACGTTTTTATGCGAACTTTTCATAGGTTAGCTTGCATATGTACACGAATGATATCATTGTAACCCATGTATGCCTCTGAAGATGACAAACTTGATCTTCCCTTAAGAATTCCATTATGTTCTGACTATTCAGTTTTCTTCACCGACTCCTATTTTCTTCAAATGCACTTTCATTTCTATTCTCCATGTAGAATAATTTTCCTCATCAAGGATTGGAACCTCATCATCCATTTCTGTGTCCATGGATCTCCTCCAAGCTTGTTAAGGCTTTTAATGAAGGCCCACTCTAATACCAATTGTTGGACACACTGACCACACTAAGAGAGGGGGTGAATCAGTGTAGGTCTATTTCTAAAACTTCCCCTTCACAAAACTCCTTATTTAGAAATCACCATTTACTCATCACTTATTGTTGTCATTTATAACCAATTAAATGTGAACATACATCGATAACATATACTAGCAACAAATATCATTAATAATTCATCACCACAAGGAACAAAAATAATATAATATGTATGTCCAATTTCTTTTTATTACGGACTGCAATCCTTGGGTTATCAACAACAACTGAATAGAGTTACAACTCCACAAGAGAACCAGGTCTACAATGAAAGGCTCAACTTAAACAGCTCAGCACCAAATGAGAAGAGGAATCAATCCTCAACATATATCAATATGTCAATGTGTACGCAACCTGTCAGTAATGTAGCACGCGTATGTAAATGCCCTACTAGTAGTACAACTGATGTATTTACGCGACTAGTCTATACTACAGCCTGTGTATTCATTCTGAGTAATTAGGGTTTTCTCTCTATGAAAAACTTAGATCCTTTGCAGCGTTTAGTCACATATACTTTTGTCTTTCAATGTCCAATATGAACCATAACCAATCAAAACACATCTATTCTCTCCCACAACTTACTCATACTCCTCAGCCATACAATATGAATGCTACTTAATCATGTATAAGAAATTAGTATATTATGGAAATCATTTCAGTACTGAACCATAAGAGTGTTTCTCACTCTATCAATCAACCAACATAACCATATCACAACAACCATACCAAGAATTCCCTAAGCATTCACCATACAATAAGCAAGAGTATATATCAAGACAATTGTGTAACCATACCAGAGCTTCTATGGAAGATGTGAGCCCATAGAATGTAGATTTGAAACTTCTTTAGACTTCAAGAACCCAACACCATCTCACACTCAAGTCTTCATTACTTCCACCTATTGTATGCACTCTATCCTTCTTCAACCCACATGTGTATGTTCTCTAGATCACTGTAGCCCACATATCTATTCTCTCTGTCCCACTGTTGCTCGTATACTCCTTCAGAAACTAGGGTTTCTAAACTTATGAAACTTTCATTGTCAAGATCTCAGGCTTATGGAAACTTTGATGCGTCCATGAGATCCTCCAGTCACTCTCTCTCTCAAAATAGATTTTCAAGCTATGCTCAAGAGATGATTTTCACAAGAGACCCTTGCTTCTTATTTATACTCTCCAAGTAGCTTCCTTAGAAGCATATTCTAGGCCACTTTGTCCACATAGTCACCTATGTCCAACTTTTCCCAATTTGCCACTTGTCCATATATCCAACAGCTACTTGACCACTTAACCTATTTTCCTCATTTTTGGGTTAATCTTCTTATAACCACTTTCCATAATTAGAAATTTCTCCATTTACTTTATTATTTAAATAATCCTCCTTGACTTTGTCACTTCACTTTATTATTTAAATAATCCTCTTTGATTTTGTCACTTCACTTTAATATTTAAATAATCCTCTTTGAATTTGTCACTTTATTATTTAAATAATCCTCCTTGATTTTGTCACTTCACTTTATTATTTAAATAATCCTCTTTTATTTTGTCACTTCACTTTATTATTTAAATAATCATGTTTGACTTTGTCACTTCACTTTATTATTTAAATAATCCTCTTTGACTTTGTCACTTCAATTTATTATTTAAATACTCTTCTTTCACTTTGTCACTTTATTATTTAAATAATCCTCCTTGACATTGTCACTTCACTTTATTATTTAAATAATTTGTTCTTTGCAAGACTTTGACTTCTTTGACCTTTTGGGGCTTCAAGCCAACATATGAGGGTCCTTCAACTTCGTAAGGCCATAACTCTCAAACTGTGAGTAGTTATGTGACGTTCAACATACCACCAGAAATGGCTTGACAAGCACTGTCCATATAGGATAGTTTCACTCTCCAATTCACTGATCTTCATTTCATTATTCCACAATTAAGCATGGATTCTCTAACCATACTACTAGGATAACTCAACCACAAATCATCTTCTCGTGAGGGATTTCACCATAAGGGGACCACTTTGGAGTTCACTGCAAAGTGTCTTCCCATGTGGGATTTCATCATAAGGGGAGCACTTTGGAGTTCATCCATTTGTACAACCATGAAAAGACAATAATGAGTCATCTTTACTTCAATCCCACTATGCATCAAATGACAACACATTGATCCATATTCATCTATTCATCATATATAAATGAAACCATATCGACCCATCTTCATCTATGCATCTCATCATATGACTATGACTCCACTTGACATCAATCCATTTACATCAAGGACAATACATGATCCATCAATCACTACATAAATATACTATGACAAGACGTTGTTCCTTTGATATCAATCCTTTGGCATCAATGGCAACATGATCCGAAACTAAAGAACAAATTTTCCTTAGGACATTAGATGATCTAAAAATGTTGGATTTGAAACCAATCATAAGAATAAAAAAGATTCAGAAGTGATACAACCCATTGTAAATTTAATCATTGAGAGATTGAATCTTACATGAAGCAACATCAATTTGATTTATAACCAACTTGTTCTATTATATTCATTAAATAAGTCCAAATTGATAACCATAGAAGTCTAGTTTGTTTTTATATAATTAATACCATCTTGATCTTCTCCTACCAACAAAGAAATAGACCTAAACTCATCAAATTATTTGGTCTTACCATTTTTGGGGATAAAATGTAGGGATGTGGAATTGAAATCTCCTAACATCTTACTAGATCTCGTAACTTATTCAATATCTCCTAAATTTATATTTTTAGTGTTATTTTCCCTATCTATCTCCTTGTAAACTGAATGAAAGTATGATACCACTAAATATGTTATCTTTGATAATTTTATAACTATGTGTACTTGAACGTCTCAAATTTTCTATATGTTGTTAATATTTTTCTTGGTATTATCATAGTTAAGTTTTTTTTTGTGTTTTCATCTCTCTTTTCAAATAACACTTCCATGTTTCTCATTATCCATTATATGTTTCTCCATTATAACATTCTTCTCTTATTCATTTCCAAATATTTTAATTTCAGTTTATGTTCCTCAAATATCTCTTCCTCATTCTTATCATACATATCCACAATTTCCTTATCAACTAATTTTCAACTTCCTATCCATGCTCTTTTTTCACTTTAATCTCGAGATCCCACTATTCCTTTTTCGTTATTTAATGTAGTTGCAAACTAAAAAATGGCTAATTCCTTATATTCATAACCATACTTAACCCACTCTTTCTTGACCAAACCTTGGAAATATTCTGCCTCCATCCAAAGAGGATCAATCTTGAAAGGGATAATTAGCTTACAATCATTTTTATCCATATTGATAAGAACATTCAATTGATACGAACCTTCCCCTATATCCACCCAAGATCTTATCTAATCTATTTGATTTAAAAGAATCTCAGAGACTAGAAATCTATCTAGTTTCTTAAGACCCCAAATTCACATGAATTTCTATTCATTTAAGTTAGAATGTGTTTTATATGTTCAACATCTATCAAGTCTCCCTCCTCTATCTTATTCCTAAAACTTAAACTCTACTCAAAGTAAAATTTAGGTTTCCATCTAAGATGACCCTTTTTTCCTCGACACACTTATGGAGATAAATACCCTTGCAAAAAGGACATTAAATCATATTCAAGAAAATAGAAATTATTGTATATATATTTTGACACCAATCCTTGAACATAAATTTGTCTAGATACCTAATTCAATAACAAAAAAAATTAGTAAGGAAAATTGTTTTGATCTCTCCCAGAATTTCTTAGAACATATAAAGCCAACAAATCCCAATATCTCAATAGTTTTCCCATACTTCAAACAACCTTTTGACCCTATCCCATATATTCTTGGAACCATATAACATTTGGCTTCTCAAATTCCACCAGGAGGAACAAAATAACCCTTTTAGTGTTGGGGAATGAAGTGGAACACAATATGGATAGCAAAATAAACTTCCAGTTGGTTTTGTAGGATTTTGAGAACTTAAACACGCTGGTGGAAAATTCAAACTAGGGTTTAATAGTCACGGTTTTTTGCAGTGGCCAACATGGTTACCAAAGGGGGAGGGAATAGAACCCCCTCCTACAAGCAGGTAGTGGTGGACAGAGGGAAAGGACCACGAGGCATCGGTTTCAAAGAACCTTTGACAGGAAGCTCAGGATCAGGATCAGAAAAGAATCAAGAGGGAAACGAAGAAAAAATTGAACGAGTGGGGGAAGAAGCCATAGAAGCCCAGAGCAGTGCGCAAGAAGCTATGAACCCCAGTGGGGTATATGGGCACAACAATGTAAACCTAAAAAGACACTGATACCCAAGGTTATACTAGAAGACCCCCAAACACAACTCTTCCAGGATCAGATGAAGCTGCATGCACTGATATGAAAGTTCATTAGCTTGTGGCCCACAAAAAAAAAAGTTGCGATGCTAGATAAAATACCTTTGGAAGCCAAGTGGAGAAGTGGAACTCCACTTGGGATAAAAAGGATTATTCACAATAGTCTTTATGAACCCAGAGGATAGGGATAAAGTATTTTAGAGGGGGGCATATTTCCATGCCTCAGCAGGGACGTACATGCGTCCATGGAAGGAAAATTGCTCCCCAGAGAAATAAACCTTTAAAAATGTCCCAGTCTAGATAAGTATTTACTCCTTACCACTAGACTAATAACTTCCATCCACTTTTAAAGCCATAGGGAACAATATCAAAAAATATGTCAAGACATCGGAAGCTACTCTAAAAGGTTGATATACATCCTACGCAAGGCTCGACATAGAGATGGATGTTTTGGGGGATCTCCCAGAAGCCATAAGCCCAGAGTTTAGGGATGATGAATGGATACAAAGCATAGACTACGAGTAGATCCCATTTCGATGCATAAGATGTCATGAACATGGACACCTACTAAGGGAATGCCCTCTCAATAAAAAACAAGAAGCGGAAAATACCAAGCCACTGTAGGATGAGGACGGTTTTTTGAAGCCAAATCACAAAAGTAGAGGAAAAAAAATACATGAAAATGCCCCAATATGAAGCAACTCGGAAGCCAATATTAGAGAAAAAGGAAGAGGAAGGACCAACCAAGGGGAAGAAGGAGGAAAGGAAAATAGTAAAGATAAGGAAGCAAGTGAAAAATCAACTCATGAGAACACAAAAATGCCAAGAAACAAGGGAGAATAGGGAGGTAGTGCAAGTGCTATGGAAGGAGGAAACGAAGATGGAAACACCCCAATGTAGGAAGAAGATGAATATTTAGAGATGACACCAAGCGAGGTAGGAACAAAAAACCCAGATCTCAGAGACATAGTGGAAAGGGAAGGAATCGATCTACCGAACATTCTAGAGCAATGGAAAAGGTAGGGAGTAGATAATGTGCCAGTAGAGTAACTCGATCGAATCCAATATCTCTTCCTCCTAAGGTTGTAAGAGAAATCTAGAGGGATAAAGAACATGCATGGATATATAGGACACCTGGGAATCAAAACAAGCAATGGACAACCACAACACTCACCTAAGTAGGAATGATGGAGGAAAGGCAGAAAATCAAATAGCATAGCCCTACAAGAACTAGGAGCCCTACTGAGAAAATCAGTTAATATTACAAATCTCTTCCCCAACTTCCCCCCCACATGTTTAAATGAAGATTATAATGTGGAATATAAGAGGCATAAACAACCCAAGAAAGAAATGAATCCTTAAAAATAGACTGAGTAAGGAACAACCTGACCTATGTTTCATTCAAGAAACAAAATGCAATCTAGACAGAATGGAAACAATCAGTAAAAAATATTGGAGTAAGTACAATATGTTCTCTTTCTAAATCCAACAGATGGCGGGAGGGATCCTCACCTTGTGGAACCCACAATTGGTGAACCTACTTGTAGTAGAGGCCATGAGAAACACACTTTCTATTAACATGCAAATTATAGGGAACACGAAGGAAATTCTATGCACTAATGTGTATGGTCCCCAAGTGATGGAGGAAAAAAGGAGAATGCTCCTAGACCTAGAGAATCTAAAGGATCGTACCTGCAACCTCCATTGGATCCTGACAAGGTATTTCAACATCATCACCACACTCGCTGAGAAAAAAGGGGGCACCGGGAGACTGGACAGAGATGCAAAAGATTTCTCAGCATTCATTGACACAATGGAGCTTGTGGACATTAGGACAAGAAATGGACAATTCACCTAGAAAAACAAATGAATAGATCACCACCAAGTAGCTACAAGGATAGAAATATTCTTAGTGTCAGAATCCATCATTTTCCAGGGACTAACTTTGGACTGCAACATCCTCCCTTGGGGGTATCAAACCACTGGCCATTTTAACTGGAAGCTAATTTTCAAACCACACCAAAGAACAAACCATTTAGATTTGATAAATTCTAGATTGGTCATCCCACCTTCAAGGATAACATCAACCAATGGTGGCGAGAGGAAATATAGGAACAAGGGACAAGGATGTTCAAACTTTACAAAAAACTCCAGTACATCAAACAAAAAATCAAGGAGTGGAACAAGGAAGTCTTTGGAAACATAAACTAGGGGAAAAAAAACATCAAGGATAGAATGAGGAAGCTACATGAATTGTGCATCGAAGAGGGATACACAGAGGAGTAGAAAAAAGAAGATATCCAAATGACCTAGGAATGGGAAGCAAGATTCCAACAGAAATAAACTCTGTCAAGCCAAAAGTCCGGAATAAGGTGGCTAAAGGAAGGGGAGAGGAATACAAAGTTTTTTCATAGAAAAAGTATTGTAAGAAGATCCCATAACAAAATATTGAATATGAGGGATCGGGATGGGATCGAAAGACAATCCCAGTAGGAAATTGAGAATACACTGGTCAATCATTTCTAGGGGATAGCCCAGGAACCCAACCAAGATAGATCTGAGGCCATACAAAGAATAATTCAGCACATCCCCAAGTTTGTCACAAAGGATCAGAATATGGGCCCAATAAAACCAATTGCAAAGGAATAAATTGACCAAGTGGTTAGGGAGATGCCCAACAGAAAGGCCCCATGCCTAGATGGCTTCATAGTGGAATTCTTCAAAGCCTCCTGGGAAGTGGTTAAGCATGACTTTTACGGGATGGTGGAGGACTCCAGGAGATTGAATTCCATCTTAAAAGATTTCAATTCTACAATGATCACTCTAATCCCGAAAGAAAATGAAGCTAGGACCCCAAATCTCTATAGGCCTATAACTTTATGTAATGTAGTATACCGGATAATATCCAAAGTCATAGCCAATAGATTGAAGCCACTCCTTCCCACACTGAACTCATAGGAATGGGCAGGTTTTGTGGAAGGAAGACAAAACTTGGACAATATCATCCAAGCCCATGAGATTATTCACAGGCTAAAAAGACAAAGGAGAGGGGGGATGATAATCCAACTGGATCTAGTGAAGGCTTACGACAAAATAAGCTGGCACTACATGGATAAAACGTTGGAATCTTTTGGGTTTTAACAGCACAGGATCAACTAGATAGTAACTCTAGTATCAATGACAAGCTACTCGCTACTAATGAATGGAGCACCAACCAAACCTTTCCATCCATCCATAGGCATAATAAAATGGAACCTGATATCCCCCTTCCTGTTCATCCTAATGATGGAAGGGCTAAAGAGAAGCATAAAAAGAGCAAGTGCAACTGGTGAAATAAAAGGAATCAAACCTTTTAAAAATTGTCCAAACTCCACACATCAACAGTTTGTTGACGATACCCTACTCCATGTAACACCCATGGTAAAGGAGGCGAAGGACTTTAAAATAATCTTAGAAGACTTCAAGGAAGCCTTGGGGGAAGAAATCAACCACTCCAAATCTATGATATATTTCTTCAACACTAATTCATCTATCCAACAAAACTTGGACAACATTTTGGGGTTTGAACATAAAACACTCCCAATGAAATACTTGGGAATCCCCTTGACAGACAACACTTGAAAAAATGGTACGTGGGAAGGAGTTATTAGAAAACTGCAGGAAAGGGTAAAAAATTGGACATATAGAACACTAAACCTAGCTGGAAGGCTTATTCTCACCAAAACTGTTCTACAAGAAATTTCTGCGTATCTGATGTCAGTGTTCCTAGCCCCCAAAGGAATCCTACAAAAGATAAGAGGAATCCAATGAGAATTCCTATGGCGAGGCACAAAGAATAAAAATAAATGGGTCTTGCTGGCCTGGGATAAGGTATGCAAACCAAAATGAAAAGGATGCCTGGGGTTACAAGACTCACAGGTAACCAACGAAGCCTACGGGGAAAAGCTTTCGTGGATATGGGTAAAAGACAATTCGGTGCCATGGGAAAACCTTTTGGAAGGCCAAGTATGGCCTGAACACCAGGGACCAAGAGAAAATTTGGTTCACGGGCATAAGGGATGGATCAACCATCTATAATATCGCCTAGTGAAATAAGAACTGGATCCAAAAACACAGCTTCTGGGAAGTCAGAAATGGTAGAACAACAAGGTTTTGGGAGGACACTTAGTAAAAAGAACCTAGAATGGAAAATCCAAACAGGAAGGAGGTACAACAGGAAATGATTACGAAAGGAAAAATAAAATTCCATCATTACTAGAAGAAAAGGGATGGCAGTGCCATATGGAGGATCTAGGCCAAACTTAATCCACAAAGTAGAGCTCGGATAGAAACAATAACGAAAGTGGTGGAGGAGGAATTGGGGAAAAGGAAAATTGGGGTGTTGGAAGAAGAGGACCAATTGAGGTCAGGTAGGAAAAATGGGGGTGGATTCAACTTAAAGGAAGCACGGTATTACATCATAGGCCAGGACCAAGAAAATCTGGAGCAACAAGGGGAAAAGATTTGGAAAATCCCCCAATGGCCAAAAATCAAAATGTTCAAATGGCTAGTTCCACATAACCAAATTCTAACTTGGGAGAACATCATGAAAATGGGTTTCATAGGTCCCTCTCACTGCCATATTTGTCAAGTCAAGGAGGAAACAACCAATCACCTCCTCGACGAATCCAATTACACAACAAACATTTTGGATTGGGCGGCAGACATCTTCTCCCAATCCAATAAGATTCAGGGGAACATCAACGTAACCATCAACAACTAGATGGAGGTTTACAATGAAAATGAAATGGCGAACCTTTGTTTGACTCTAATGTCAGGTATGATCATCTAGGAAATCTGGAAAGAATGGAACTGACACATCTTCACGAATGAAATCATACCGAAAGAAAGGATAAAGGAGGAAATAGTCTCTCAAATAAGAGAAACAATGCAGATCCATAATGACAATATGGAGAAAGCGCAACTCATAGAACAAGACTCTTGAATCCTAGATATTTTCCATCTAAACGAATGGTGCAACAACATACCTATAGGGCGCAACCTGCAACTCTAGATAGGATCCCGCAACTGGACTCCCCTTCCATCAGGGTTCCTCAAATTGAATTTTTACAGGGGGTCAAAGGGAAACCCAGGAGTGGTTGGGGCAGGTGGAGTGATCAGAGACAGTGGTGGAAACATCGTTTGACTGTATGATGGGAGCATGGGAAACTCAACCAACAACTTAGTGGAATTTGGCGCCCTAGAACTTGGAATTGAAATACTAAGCCACGAAAGGATGACAAACATCATCGTGGAAGGTGACTCCACCCTAGTTATAAACATGGTGAAAAGACTCCAAAATGGCACCAGAGTGGGAAAGGTTCAAGGCCATTGGCACCTTTCACACTCCCTATAGAAAATCCAGGAGCATCTAAGAACTCTTAATATAGTGGAGTTACACTGGGTGGGAAGGTCAGTGAATTCTCTAGTAGACAAGCTCGCCAACGAGGGGGTCGACAAGGAAGGCCCGGAACTAGATGATACATGGATAATAATTTAGAGTGGGAAACTCAAAACAAACTGCAACCACCTTGTGGCCAAAGATCGTGAAGGAAGTTTAAGCATGGAAGGTCACATCGAGGAGGACATAGCAAGGCCTCTCGGAAGCTACAAGGGCTAGAGGTAGAATAGGATTTATTAATACTCTGCCACCAATAAGCATGCAGGATCACAATAAGAAGCAACCAGATGACCAGAAGCAAGGCCAATACGCTAGTAAGAGGTGTGGGGAAATAACGAGGGAAAGGTCAGGCAACAAGTTTGATGCCGACACCCTCAACCTGCAGGTCAGAAGGCCCACATCAGCTTAGTATATTTCCTTTCGCACTGGCCTAAAGAACTCTAAACAACTCTTCTATTTCCCTATCGAGAAATCTGCACCCACAACAACTCTCATGGGATCCCCTCTTCACACTTGGGAGATCGGATTTCACAACTTCGTGAATCCAATGGTCGAGTGTTGGTCTCCTGAATCCCCGAAACCCGACAATAGTCAATGCTGAACTTTCCTTTCCCTTTCGGGACTTTCCCTATCGTGATTTCGGCGATCGCGATGTCGAACAACTCATCTCACCGACTCCCAAATCCCGATTTTCCAAAACTCTGATACACTCGTGAGTTTGACGTTTCAACGCCCCGTCACCTCTGTCGGGATTTTGGACTTCACGGTATCACGAATCCTGATGCAATGTGTTCAGGATTTCACTCCATGAAAATCTGAAATGGTGTGCCACCTATCCACTCCACTGACTCCTCCATGGCCCACACAATCCTTTGGTTTATAGGATATCACGATTCCTGTTGCACCGTTTACGGGACTTCTACCCACGAAACCCCGATGCAAGTATATGCGCGTAAATCCAACGGCCCCTATGGCTTGGATCTATGGTCCTGCCCCTCCTGAGCTTAGAAACTTTTTGGAATACTTGTCATATCTCCCCTACTCCTCTGTGAGATCCAACGGCTCACGAAAATTCGCGAATCCTCCTCGGAGAATTCCGACCGTCCGTCTCTTCTTCTGCATTTTTTTTTAACGACTAAGGATTCCTCCACCACTTATCCACCTGCAGCGTGAGATTATAATTCCTTCTAAACACTCCATGGCACAAACTTCCTATGCTTCTCTTCGACTATTACTCGAAGGTCCTCTCCCTCCTGAGCTTTCTCCCAGCGTCGATTCTTAAGAAGAATCTTGCACGCACTCCTTACAGCAACCTTCAACCACTTCCAAGTGTTGAAACCTTCGGCTGGCACACTCCTACAACAAAATTCTTTAAATCCTTCTTTTCTTAGGTTCACAACCCTGAGGCTTCTCTTCTGGCCTACGCACTCCTTGCACGGCTCCGGTGCCTGACTGCACTTCTGCGGAAATGAGAACAAAAGCTACCCTATCTGAACCCTTTTTCAACGCACTCCTTGTGGACAATTCGACATGAATTTGAATCAAACTCTTTCTATTAATACAAATATTTGTACATGGGTGTTCTTACACAACTCTCTGCATGCTCTTCTTCCTCTGATTATGTTACAATACACAATGAGGGTGTCTATATCTCGTTTCCCTCTTGTGCTCTAAAACTGTCTAATCTAGAATTGAATTCTGTCTTCTTTACATTAACTACTTTAAATGCCTTCTACCTACTAAGGACAAGAGAAAATGGCTCAAGGTCCATTTACATTATACAAGTGCGCTTCTTCTTAATGACTTCATTTAAGATCGTGCAATAACATCAAGCTGATTTCAAAATTTGTGTTGGCGCTTGTCCAACTGTATTTTGCTTCCGCACTGGCTCACTTAATGTTGGCGATGCTCTTGCATGATACTCCCTGGATTTAAACTTTTCATGGGCTCCTATCCATGAGCTCATGCACGATCTGTCCATGCTTCTGTATTTCTGCTTCGTTCTCCCAGCTGGAATATTCAACTAGATGGTTCTTCCACTTGACCAGATACTCAAAATATTACTTTTTCCTGGTCCTTTTGCTTACTCTTTTATCCAGTATGCACTCCATCTGTGGCTTCTCTGCTACTGGCATCTAATTTGTCCATTGGATCACTAGATTCTCATCTCCAGTCCCTACTTCCTCAACTTTATATGGGTACAAATCTGAGATATTGAATATCAGAGAAATTCCGATCCCATCGTGTAATTCAATCTCATAAGCATTCCCCCCAAATTTCTTCAAGACCTTACATGGCCCGATTTTCTTCATCTTCATCTTATTATATGTTCCTCTCGGGAACCTTTCCTTCCTCAAATGTGCCAGAACCAAATCACCAACCTCAAACTAAAGTTGTCTTTTGTGTTGATCTGCTCTACGCTTATACTCATGGATTGAACTCTGCAATCGCTCCTTCACCTGGCTGTGAAGTTCCTTCATCGCTTCTGCGAAATCTTCTGCACTAGCACTCCTAGTCGCAGTCTGTTCTGAATCCCTCACCTCAGAAATTCCACTCGGCTGCATGCCATAAACAATCTAAAATGGAATCTTCCCTGTGCTCCTGTTAACTAAGTCGTTATAAGCAAACTCTGCATGTGGTAATATGTTGTCCCATTGGCTGTGGTGTTCTGTCACCAAGATTCTCAGTAAGTCTCCCAGACTTTTTTTACCACTTATGTCTTTCCATATGTCTGAGGATGATAAGACGAACTAAATGACAAGTTAGTTCCCAGCCTCTTCCATAAGGTTCTCCAAAAGTTCCCTGTGAACTTTGTATCTCGGTCCGAAACTATACTTCTTGGCAAACCATGAAGTCGAATGACCTCTTTGAAAAATAGATTCGCAATGTGAGTTGCGTCACTGGTCTTCTAACATGGAATGAAGTGTGCCATTTTGGAAAATCTATCCACCACCACAAAGATTGAATCACAACCTCTTTGTGTTCTTGGCAACCCCAATACAAAATCCATGCTGATTGCATCCCACGGCCTTTCTGGTATGGGCAATGGTTGATAGAATCCCGCATTCTATTTCCTCCCCTTCGAATGCTAGAAAATTTTGCATCTGTCCATGAATCTCTTGACATCTGCTCGCATTCCTGGCCAAAAATATGACTCACTTATCTTTGCGAACGTCTTGTCATGACCAAAGTGCCCTGCCAATCCTCCACTGTGTTTCTCCTTCAACAGATTCTCCCTCATGGAGCATTTTGGAATACATATCTAATTACCCCTAAACAATAATTCTTCCTAGATCATGTATTCTATCCATTGGCTTCTGTATCTAAGAATTGGATTCTTAGCTGCTTCATACGCCTCCTTAAAATCATGATCATTTGTGTACATGTTCCTGAGATCATCAAAACCCAACGTTTTGACTCTGAACTCCTGCAACAACAAACACTTCCTGCTCAAAGAATCAACAACTTTGTTAGCAGTACTAGAAATATGTTTAATCACAAAAGTGAAATTCTGCATATACTCAACCCATTTGACATGTCTCTGATTCAACTTTTCCTGTTGAGTCACAAACTGCAGTGCATGATTGTCACTGTATAAGACAAATTCTTTCGGGATCAAGTAATGCCTCCATTTCTTCAATGCTTGTATGATAGCATAAAACTCCTTATCATAAGTGGATTATTTTACTTTCACTTCATTCAACTTCTCACTGAAATATGCTATCATCCTGTCTTCCTAACTCAAGACTACCTCAATTGCAAATCTACTTGCATCGCATTTCACTTGAAATGTCTTTCGGAAATTCGGCAACACTAGAATTGGTTGTTCCGTAATCTTCCTCTTCAATAGATTAAAACTTTTCTCAGCCTCTTCAATCTAGTGAAAAGACTTGTGTATTTTCTTCACTGTATCCATCATCGCTACGCTAATTCCACTGAAATTCCTGATGAATTTTCAGTAGAAACTAGCCAATCCGTGAAAACTTCTCACCTCAAAGATATTCTTCGGTGATGGCCAATTCTTGATTACCTCCACCTTATTTGGATCCATCCTCAACTCATCTGCAGAAATAAAAAACCCCAAGTAAATGAGCTCTATCTTAATGAATGAGGACTTCTTCATGTTTATGAACAACTTCTCCTGCTGTAGTTTTTGCATCACTGTAGCCAAATGCTTTAGATTCTCTGCCACTATTTTACTGAAAACCAATATGTCATCCAAATACACAATGACAAATTTTCCGATGAACTCCCTCAGGACTTCGTTCATCAACCTCATGAACGTACTCGGCGCATTTCTTAAGCCAAACAACATAACAAGCCATTCATACAACCCTTCATTTGTTTTGAATGTTGTCTTCCATTCATCACCTTCTCTCACGCGGATTTGATGATAACCGCTTTTCAAATCAATATTTGAAAAATACTTTGCTCCACTCAAGCAATTCATCAAATCATCCATCCTTGGAAATGGAAATTTGTACCTGATGGTTATCTTGTTAATTTCCCTCGAGTCAGTACACATCCTCTAGCCTTCGTCTTTCTTCGGACTGAGTACTGTTGGAACAACACATGGACTCAATCTTTCCTTGACCAAACCTTTGTCCAATAAATCCTAGACTTGTCTCTTAACCTCTTCATTCTCTTGCGGCGTCAATATGTACGCGGCTTTGTTTGGCAAAATGGCTCCTCGTATGAGATCAATATGATGACTCACACTTCTAATCGATGGCAATGAATGAGGTAATTCATCCACTACTATGTCAGCGAACTCTTCCAGCAGTTCCTGAACTTCTTCTGGTAAATCATCCACTCTTGTGCTAGTTAGAACAATTCTAGGCTTTCTGACCACAATGAACTGTGGATCCTCCTTCTTCCTAACTTCTGTAAGAAGTTCCTTCTCACTGATGAGAAGTACAATGTTGCTTACTTCCGTTTTCACCTCCTTGTCCTCAATTGGAAGCAACATGTGTGTCCTCCCATTCTTCTCTAGGGTGTATGTGTTCATTCTCCCATCATGAATCACATTTTTGTCATATTGCCATGGTCTACCCAACAATAGATGAAAAACATCCATATGAATGACATCACATAATATCTTATCATTATATCCTCCTATATTAAATTCAACCAAGCATTGTTTAGTGACAGTTACCTGATGTCCTTTCTGTAGCCACAAAACTCTGTAAGGGCTTGGATGATCAATCATCTCCAACTCCATATTTTCTACCATCTCGGTTGAAATGAGATTATCCGTGCTACCACTATCTACAATGACCTTGCATACCCTGTCCTTGGTTTTGCAAGCAGTCCTGAAAAGTCTGGTCCTTTGGACTGAACTCTCCACCTCCTTCTCTGGTGTCAAAAGGACTTTTCACATCATCAACGATCTTCCACCTTCAGCGTCTTCTACCTCAACATCCTGCCTATGTGCCTTGGCGATGTGAGTTTATCCACCCTCTTTATTTTTATCTGGACACTCGTAGGACTTGTGCCCATTCTTTCCACATGTGAAGCATGTTATTACTCCACCTCTTCCTCTTCCTCTGCCTCTAGTATGAGGAAAAGTGTTGTTGTCATGATAATCTCCCCTCTGCTCAGTATGTTTCCCTCTCTGTTCAGCATATTGCCCTCGCTGTGAGGTTCCACCTCTCTCAGTTCGAGTCTGAGGTTTCTTCCAGTCCTCTTTGGGCCTTTGATATTTATCCTGGGCAACTGATTTTCCTCTGGGCTGACTTCTACCTCGGCCTCTTTGACCCTACTTTCGGCTCAGCTTCTCTTTAGCTTTCAGAGCCATCTGATAAGAATCTTCCACCATTCGGATGGTTACCATGCTCATCTCATCCTAGATATCATATCTCAGGCCATTCATATGTCTGGAAACTTTTTTATCATCGCTTTCTCGATGACCTTCCCTGATGTTCAGCTTATAGAATTATTCAGTGTATTCTTTCACGGTCATCAACTTCTGTCTCAAGTTCTGTATCCTCCTGAACAGAGTAATTTGGTAATCTTTGGGGATGAATTTCGCCTTCATCTTCGTGATCATTCTGTCCCACCTTTTGATCTTCTGCTTGCCCTTGCAGCGTCTGTCAGCTTGTAGTTCATCCCACCACAATGTTGCATGTCCCTTCAACCTTGTGACAGCATGCTTGACATTCTTTTCTTCTTCGACATCTTCATAGTCAAAGTATGTGTCTAGATCTCTAATCCAGTCTAGAAGCTCCTCTGCATCCAAGTTTCCCTCATAAACTGGAATGTCCATCTTTTCTCTTGCACCCATCCTTGCAATAGATCTCTGATAAAACACTCGTTTGATGCATCTTCGGCTACAACTTCTTCTTCAAGTTCAGCCTCAACCTCACTTTCAGAATCACTAAGATCCCCCGCAGTAACTATGCATCTTTGCGCTGTCTCCATATCTTCGAGTATGGCTCATAGATCACGCATCTCTCTTTCCATGACTGGATATGTCATCTGCCTACCTCTTCTTCTTGGTATTTCCCTCTCCTCTGGTGGATCAGGTGTCTGTCTGTCCCTTCTCCTTGGCGGCATGGTGAATTCTCTTTCTCTCTTTGCTACAAAAAGCAAAGAACCTTTCTGTGCTCTGATACCAAAACTGATGCCGACACCCTCAACCCGCAGGTCGGAAGGCCCACGTCAGCTCAGGATCTTTCCTTTTGCACTGGCCTAAAGAACTCTAAACATCTATATTATTTCCCTATCGGGAAATTTGCACCCACAACAACTCTCACAGGATCCCCTCTTTACACTTGGGAGATCGGATTTCGCAACTTCGCGAATCCAATGGTCGAGCGTTGGTATTTTGAATCCCTGAAACCCGACAAATTTCAATGCTGACCTTTCCTTTCCCTTTCAGGATTTTCCTTATCGCGATTTCGACGGTCGCGATGTCGAACAACTCATCTCACCGACTCCCAAATCCTGATTTTCCGAAACTCTGATACACTCGTGAGTTTGACTTTTCAACGCCCCGTCACCTCTGTCGAGATTTCAGACTTCGCGGTATCGTGAATCCTGATGCAATGTGTTCGGGATTTCACTCCATGAAACTCTGAAATGGTGTGCCACCTGTCCACTCCACTGAATCCTCTGTGGCCCACACAATCCTTTGGTTTTTGGGATATTGCGATTCATGAAGTCACGATTCCTGTTGCACCATTTACGGGACTTCTACCCATGAAACCCCGATGCAAGTATATGCACGTAAATCCAATGGCCCCTGTGGCTTGGATATACAGTCTTGCCCCTCCTGAGCTTAGAACCTTTTGGGAATACTCGTTGTATCTCCCTTACTCCTCTGTGCGATCCAATGACTCACAGAAATTCATGAATCCTCCTCAAAGAATTTCGACCGTCCGTCTCTTATTTTGCGATTTCTGTGAATGACTAAGGATTCCTCCACCAACTTATCCACCTGCAGTGCGAAATTATAATGCCTCCTAAACACTCCACATCACAAACTTCCTGTTCTTCTCTTCGATGATTACTTGAAGGTCCTCTCCCTCCTAAGCTTTCTCCCAACGTCGAGTCTTAAGAAGAATCTTGCACACACTCCTTGCGGCAACCTTCAACCACTTCCAAGTGTTGAAACCTTCGACTGGTGAACTCCTGCAATAGCAGTCTTTAAATCCTTCTTCGCTCAGGTTCACAAACCTGAGGCTTCTCTTCTAGCCTACACACTCCTTGCATGACTCCATTTCCTAACTGCACTTCTGTGGAAATGAGAACAAAAGCTACCCTATCTGAACCCTTTGTCAATGCACTCCTTGCAGACAATTCAGCATGAATTTGAATCAAACTCTTTCTATTAATCCAAATATATGTACATGGGTGTTCTTACACAGCTCTCTGCATGCTCTTCTTCCTCTGATTATGTTACAATACACAATGAGGGTGTCTATATCCCATTTCCCTCTTGCGCTCTAAAACTGTCTAATCTAGAAATGAATTCTATCTACTTTACATTAACTACTTTAAATGCCTTCTACCTACTAAGGATGAGAGAAAATGGCTCAAGGTCCATTTACATTATACAAGTGCGCTTCTTCTTAATGACTTCATTTAAGATCGCGCAATAACTTCAAGTTGATTTCAAAATTTGTGCTGGCACTTGTCCAGTTGTCTTTTGCTTTCGCGCTAGCTCACTTGATGTTGGCTATGCTCTTGCATCAAAGTTTCATGCAACGAATGAAGTAAGGCATGAGGGTTTGATGATAACCAAAATAAATCCACCAGGCCAAGTACAGGTACAAAGAATAACATAGGAAGATCACAAGCGAGAAATGGCAGTGATCGCACAGGGACAAAGGATGACCCATCATGATCATATGAGACTTAACATGAAAATTGACGAAAGTGCTCATCACCACGAGCAAACCAATATTGAAAGGACAGTCTTACAGAGGGGAAAGTTCAATAAGAAGAAGGACAACAAAAATATACGCAATCAGAAGGAATGAAAGAATAGGGATTATTACAGAGACAAGGGCATGGAAAGTGAGAATACATGTGAAGTGAGCAACAAGATGAGTAACCAGAACAAGAGCTACAGTTCACAAAGTGGGATGGCGTGACTAAAGAAAACTTGAAGGAAAAGGAACCCCCTAGGGAAGGAATTACCGAAGAGTTCGCAACGACTAACAAGAATGGAACATGCAATGAAAGATGTGGAGGGAGGATTCTGAACTATGGTTGCGTTGAAGGGGAAGGAATCCATTAGCCAATGGCAAAAGGAATTAAATAACAAGTGAAAGGGTAAAACGTGAAAGGCATTGGTACAAGAAGTGGACTAGGTAACTGATCCAGAGGCCACACAACCTAGGGAAACCCTCTACAACAAAACGATGGAGATGGAGTGGCTAACTAAAATGTTGATTGGGAAAATCGTTTTAGAAAGGGAAGAAGCCAGGAAGGAGGACAACAAGGAAAACAAGACAATGTTGGATGAGATCCTGTGTCGCATGATAAGTATTGAAACTATTACCAAACTATTAGTAGAGGTAGAGAGGGACCAGAAATGCAATATGCATAGGTTGGAATCTCAATTCCACCTCTAACTACACTATGTCCAGCACATGGACCTCACGCCTACCGATGAACATGGTGCGCCAACTCAAATCAGGAAGACTCGCACAACCTCTCAGAAGGAATATAATAAGAGCTAGGCAGATGGAGAGAAGGAGCACCCCTAGGTGCAAAAACACTTAATAGTTTCGGATTAATGATTTGGTAGTCTATAGGCAGTAAGGCTAGGATTTGTCAGGTTAGCTTAGATATCCTTCATGCTTTGGTTTAGGGGGAAGTTTTAGTCTCTACTTTTATGTATGTTTTTCCTAAAACTGAACATGGAAGGTCTTATCTGGTTTCCCTTGCTGGAAGACCATGAATATCCCTCGTTACTATCAACTTGTGAAACTAAGGACCCCTTGGTCTGGTTTCCTTCTAGGCAGACCAGGTTCCCCACCTTTTGTATCATAATATTTCTAGTAATATAGATTCCTACACTCACTGAAAAAAGAAAAAAGAAATGGAACACAATATGAAACAAAGAACATTGTATTGTAGACAATTGAAGAGGGAAAAACTATTTTGAATAATATGGATGGTGTTTAAAGACACCATTACAATACTTAAGCATGAAGTACTGTGATTAGAAAAACACATTGCATTTTGCACAACTTGATCTGCATGATATGTTGTGCAATCTCAAATCACATTCAATATATGATAATCACCCAAGGGGTCTTATTTTATAGGCTCAATATCTAACATACTCTCACAAAATATAGAATTTCTTGTCCACATACAACTGTTGGTGGTTAGATTTGATTCCACAAAATCTACTCTCTCAAGTCAACTCGACAGGAACCGATATGACCGATCGAATATCCATCCAACTCATAGTCAATTGTAGGGTTGGTCAATCCACCACTCGACTATCTTGGACTGTTGGTCGACTTTTCAACTGAAAAGCATGTCAACTACTCGACTGACTAATGTGGTGTGTTGGTCGATCACTTGACCGACTGCTTCCATATGTAGGTCAACCTCTCGATTGACTGAACACAAAATATGTGTGATGAAACATCGATGCTTGATGTTCCAACACATCCCCATCAACAAAAAACTTTGAAGGTTTAGGAGGTGAAATTACATCACTGTAACACCCCCCCCATAGTTGGGTATTCCTAAATCCCAAGAAAAGTGTGGATATTGATAAATATAACTTTAGTTAAATATTTGGTGAAGATATCAACAACTTGATCTTCAGTACAACAATATTAAAGAGAAACAACGTCATTATGAACCACTTATCGCAAATAGTGAGAATGGAGCTCAATATTCTTCATATTACTATGAGAAACATGATTTTCAGCAATGCATGGCACTTTGATTATCATAGAATATTTTAGTCGATATTGTAAGTTTTAAACCTGCGAAGTAAAGCAATGCATATATATTCTTAAGCAATACAAAAATTAATCAATGGCTCATACACAGAATACACAGAGTTTTTTACCGGAAACCCTCAACCGGGAAAACCTTTCTTATTTTCATTATATCGAATTTCACCATTCTCCATATAATATATACAATGTTTTTAGGTATTCCGTAGATACCAAAACCCTAATCCCTTAATCCGGGATTAATTTACAAATCAGCTAAAAATAGCAAAATCCGCTAAAAATAGCAAAAACCGCCCAAAAAACAATTGTATGGATCGTCAGACGCAGTTGTCATATATGACACACCCACACACACACACATGCAAAGAATATAACACATACCCAACAGATATCTTAACAGGAAATCCAAGCTTGTCCAAAAATTGATGAATCTAAACTACTCTAGTACCTACTTGAACAACACCAAGATGTTCTACTTCCATTTTTTATATAGATACTACCTTATATTTATTACATGACCACACCAAAGGTCAAGTGCTATATCGAAACACATACCCATAAGTGGAATTTTGGTCATCTTTGTCGCCAACCAAGTCGGAGTCAGTGAAGCCAACTAGTGAATCCGAACTATGACAATATTTGATACTAAATTGAGTGGTACCTTTTAGATATCTAACAATGTGTTTGATTACATTCTAGTGGCTTTCTCTTGGATCCTCCATGAACTAAGAAACCACACTAAAAATAAAGGATATATCTAGTCGACTATGAGTAAGATAAATAAGACTGTCAACCAATTTTCAATAGAGAGTAGCATCGACAATTGATGTTTGAGAGGTTTTAGTAATCTTCATCAAGAATGAAAAGGAGTGGTACAAGGCTTGCAATAATCCATGTTAAAACATTTCAATAGATCCATTACATATTTAGACTAAGAAATGAAAAAACCATCACACAGTAGTAATACTTGAAGACCCAAAAAATAATGTAGAGTGCCAAAATCTGTGATGTCAAAGGAGTCAACGAGTTGTTTCTTTAATCTAAATATGAGAGAATTAGTATTACCAGTAATGATTATGTCATAAACATATAAAAAAAAAATCAAGGTGTCTCCATTTGAGTGGAAAACATAGACACTATGATCAGATTCACACCATTTAAATCCAAGCCTAGGAAAGAAAATGCCAATCTTATCATATCATACCCAAGGAGGATGCTTCAAACTATGAAGTGGGTTCTTGAGTCAAGATACCAAATTGGAATCCATCACAATGCATAGTGGTTGTTCCATATAAATTTGTTCATATAGTTTACCATGAAGAAAGGCACTCTTTACATCCATTTGATGAATCTACAATCCAAAATGAGCGACAAGGGAAAGAATAAATCATACTTAATTCATATTTGCAACAAGATTTTTTTTTTAATGTAGTTGATTACTTCTTGTTGATAAAATACCTTCATGACAATGTATGATTTATGTCACTGAAAAATACCGTTAGAGGTGAATTTGGTCTTGTAGACCCATCGAAAATTTAAAATGTTCTTTCCATGAGGTCGGGAAACCAAGTCTAAGGCTTGATTCTTAACCAAGGAATCAATATTAGTATTCATGGCCTATTCCCATTCAAGTAATCCCTAAACATTAGAGTAGGTAACATGATTAGAAGTTTTAAGGATGTGAGTCATGAGGGAAATGTTGGCATGTTTCTTCTGAGTTCGAGTCTTTCGTCCAGGATGCATCTCTAATGACCTCAATTGTGTTGGAATCTTGGAGGGGCATACACAAAATATGTGAGTTGTAGTTCATTTCAGTAGTTTTATCAGAAGTCGAAGGTTCTACAGTTGGTGAGCCATTTGAATAAAAATACATAGAACTAGTTAGCTTAGATATCGACGGTTGAGTCAAAATAGGAACAAGGTACGATGAACCTGTTGAAGGAATGAATAGAGGAGAAGAATAACCAGTGTGAGAGATATCATCAAAGGAAGCATCCTACAAAAATATAGAGGGGGCATTCAACAAGTTGACTCTGGAAGAATTCTTATCAAACCAAACAATTCATTGGATAATAATATCTCGTCAGATAGGACCAAACAAACAATAATATTTTGAATCTTCAGAGTGTCCCTTCATGATGCAAGCATGAATGTTTTCATCCAATTTCCTTCAATAATCATCAGAAATGTGAGCCTAGACAACACATCCAGACACATGGAGATGTCCAACATAAGGTTTCTTCCCATACCATTGTTCGATTGGAGTTATGGAAGGAACAAATTGAATTGAGATGTGATTGAGTGGATAATTGACACAATACACCACTTCAACCTTGAAGTGAGGAGGAAGGTCTTTATCCTGCAGAAGACATCTAACCATTTTGACTAATGTTTGATTCTTTCATTTTGCAACTTCATTTTACTGATGTGTGTGAGGAATCAATTTCTACCAGTCAATACCATATAGAAGTAGGAATTATTCAAAGGGTCAATTGACATACTCACCACCATTTTCTGATCTCAATCACTTAATGGGTCAACACCATTTATTTTCAGCAAAGGCTTGGAATTATTTGAACTTCTCAAAGATAAGATTTTTACTCACTAGGAAAAAGACCCATGTGAAGCGAGAAATCATCAATGAAATTTAAAATGTACCTTGCACTTGCCAGTGAAGCTAAGTTGATAGAAAAAACATCACTTTGAACCAGTTCTAGTAGGTTATGTGCTTTCCATGCCTGTCCAAAGTCGAAAGGTACCTAATGATGCTTCCCAAGTATGCAACCCTTACATACAACTTTAGGGGGAAACACCTTCGATAAGACAACAACCATGTTCTAAGTTGCCAGTTCCTACAGGCTTTGTAAATTTACATGTTTGATCTGTTCATGCAAAATTTGAATTCTCTCATTAGTGTGAGAAATAAGTGTAATCGGTTTAGAATCAGGTCGAGTCGAGTCACAAAGATTATATAAGTTACCTATCATCTCTAGAAGCATGTTAGTGATAATAAACTTCCCTTTTTTCAAATTCCAAACATAGAACCGATCTAGACAAAATTGCACAATCTTACAAGTCTGAGTCAACGAAGCAACAAACAATAAAATGAAACTAACATTTGGTACATGATAGACATCAAAAATTTTACCATGTTGACAAGATACATCACCTTGACAAAAAACATCTAAAGAAAAATCATCAAAAACATATATTCTACTTTATTTAGGTTTATTCACTCTTGTGAATAAACTGACATCTTTCTCCTTATGATGAGTGCACCCAGAGTCAACAATTTGTTCATTATGAATAGTGTGAGACATCAAGACCTGAGAAGTCCCATCTTTGAAGGTTAAATTATCAATAGTTCAGAGAATAGTCGACACATCTCCTTCAAGCCTCTTAACCTTCTCTTCTAAATCATCTCTCTTATTGAAGCATTTCTTCTCGAGATGTCCAGTATTTCCACAGTATCAACATATCTTCTTATTTTGATTTCATTATGGTTGTCTCAGGGGTCCCTGATCAATATATGCATGTTTTTGTGCAGAAGCATAAATCTAAACTCTATTATTGGAATCCATCTTGTCCTTACCCTTGATCAAGTGTTCCTAGTGCTTACCCCCAAGATTTACTTCTTCAAGAAATCTATGTTGATCAATAATAAAAAGTTCACAAAAAAATTCAAAGGAGTAGTCCTTACCATCTTTCTTGTGTGCATTCCAGTTGGTGCGGAAGGTCGATATGGACACCTCAAATGGTGTTCTTGAATTTATCAGGACCATCCCAATGACTTTTTCATCCTTCTTATTGTAGTACTCTCCATATTTTATCAACTTCAATTGGATGCATTTAACACTCAATATATAGTCCTTCATTCTTTCAAAGGTATGAGAATCGACAAAGATCAACTCTTTCTCCCACTTCATGATGTGGCTTTCTTCAACTCAATTGAACAAGGTGTTCAGTTTCTTCTAGACTAAATACGAACAATCAAATCCATTGAGATGAAAAAACAATTCTTGTGAGATGTAGGTCATGATGATCCCTACAACCTCATCCTGCTTTCCATCAATGGATTTTTTTTTCAAAGAAACTATTGGATCTGGGATTGCGACCTTGGTATACTTCCATGGTCTCATACTTTTCAATAGATTTTCCATATTTTGAGCTGAAACTACATAAGTTGATCCATGCATAAAAATAGGATAGATATTCAAAGCCATCTTCGATATCTATATAGAATGGTTCATCTTCAATAAGTTTCAATCAACAAACCACTAACCTAGACTCAATCACACAAAATATCTGATTCAACAAGGTTTGGGGATAACAGGTCAAAGTTTTCAAACCATGAAATATGATAGCATTTTGGGGAATAAAATGGAACACAATATTAAACAAATAACACAGTATTGTAGACAACCGAAGAGGAATAAACAATTTTGAAGAACAAAGGTGGCATCTAAAGACACCATTACAATACTTAAGCACAAACTGTTGTGACTATAACATCACAGTTCATATTACACATATGTATCTAGATGATCTATTGTGCAATTCAAATCACATATGGTATATGATAATGACCCAAGGGGCCTTCTTTTTTAGACTCAAGATCTAACCAACTCCCACATAATATGGAATATCTTGTCCACATACAACCGTCAGTGATTAGAGTTGGTTCCACAAAATATGCTCTATCAAGTCGACTTTATAGGAATCGATCCGATCAACTATCCATCCAGATCGTAGTCAATTTTTGGGTTGGTCAATCCATTGCCCAACTATCTTTGAATGCTGGTTGAATTTATGACCAACAGGAACATCGACTACTCAACCGACTAGTGTGGTGTGTTGGTCGATCACCTAACCGACTATGTCAAAATGTAGGTCAACCTCTCAACCGATTGAACCTACAAGATATGTGATGAAACATCAATGCTTGATGTTCCAACATTTAGAGGCACAATTGAAAGCTAATATTCAATGATAAAATAATAAGTTGGGAGACTTACGAGGTTTATTTTCTTCTTTAAGGGCCCTTTTGATAAATTTATATTTACATCTTTAATTTATTTTTGATATTTTTCTTTAGCATGGTATAAAAATGATTTTCTTCCAATTGTGGATGGATAAGGTCCCTAACAAGGTATAGATATAATCCTCCTTCATGCCCTTTTTCTCATAGATCATTCTCCCCCCTCCTAGATATCAAGTGATATATATGAAGCATTCTAGATTTGATCCAGAACATATTGTGCATTCTTTAAGCATACTGTGAAGAGGATGATTTTTTCAATATTAGAGATTACCTTGTGGCACTGTTTTGGTGGAACATAAGTCAAAACTACCTTTGGTATCTTGTAGATCTAACCTCCAGAGTTATAATCACACTACAGTGTTGAGAGTCATAAAAAACATGATGTTTCCACATATATGGTTGGCCCGAAACAACATCAAAGGAATAAAGAGCGGAAAAATCACACAGTACCAAATCCTTGAAGGGTTGGATGCCATAGGACAGAAGACACTACTAGCTAACATGGAGATCTCGCCCCTGGTGAATCCACTCGATGTTGTATGGATGCAGGTGTGGTATTGTCGACAACCCCAACTGTTTGATGACCTCAACTGATATGAGGTTATTTTGGTTGTTGCTATCAACACTCAAATGCAACAGGATCCCCTTCATCCACATATGTGAATGGAAGAGGTTCTCCCCCTCTTTAGGATCTATTGGTTCTTCTGGTTGAATTATTGCATTCATGACAATAAAATTGGGCTCTGTGTTGATGATCTATCTATTTTCAATATTTTTTGGATCAAATTCTGAATCAGTGTTTGGAACCTTTTCTTTGACGTCGACCACCAATGACTGTTTTGAGCGAAATTCATCAGTGCTATTCTAGGGGTTTTGTGGAAGTCACACCACTTCTGAATTTCATTATTTTTCCTTCCTTTACCCTTCTTTTCCTATGTCTTGGACTAGTTGTCGAGAGGCTATTCGTTAGGGTCATCTTTACCATGCTTTGGTTGTTACGAATTTGCAGACCCGAACTCCTATTTTTTCTAGTGCCTAAATTTCTACTTGATTTTGATAGCATATCGATAGGTAGATCCCAATGATGAGATGTTTAGGAAATCCATTTTTGTTTGGATCTACCTATGCAGAGCCCCACGATATTTTAAAACAAGATTATGCTCAGAGTCTTTGATACCCATCTTCGTGCACAAGGTATGGAAAGTATTTGTGAACTCCCACATTGTTTGGCTCTTCTCTTGTAGCGGTGTGGTCCGTCTCATGTACTGGTCTTCATAGTTATCAACAGGGTAGTATTTTTCATTGATCACATCCACAAAAAAATCGCAAGTGGGCTTGACTCCATATATTCCAAATTTCTCTGTGGAACTTTTATCCTAGTAAGTTTTCCACCAATGTTGGACATGGGTGAGAGCCTTGAGGAGTGCGAAGGTGATATTTTCCCTTTCAAAAAATTTGTGAACAAAGAAATAAAATTCTAGCAAATTCAACCATTTTTCTAAGGCATCCGCTTCTATATCACCTTCAAATATGGGAATATCAAAATTGAATTGTACCTTGAAGGGAGACATTCATCCAAATTGGTCGCTTGATGAAGATGCACTTGTTTCTATCGACAGGCATTGAAGGATGTGGGAAAAAATCTCTATCATTTCATCCCTCGGTCGCACAAGATATTCCTCAAGCAACAGGTTAATAGAAGCTTTTGCTCTGCCATTTTTCTTTTATGCCTCCATAGAGGGTCTCTTTGGCATGAAAGAGTTGTTTTCCTCAAGAGAGAAAAGATTGAGACCCGAATTTCTATACTTGGACCTCGTTGGGGACACGCATTGAAAAATGATCAAGAGCAACCTGATCTGATACCATTGGTCCGGATTATTTTCGAAATGAAATGAAAGAAAATATATTACAATGAAATACACATAAAAATAACCAGAAACAAAGAAATATATCAATACACGATTTCTATTAATGAAAGAAATGTACAGAGACTATAAAAAATGCAAGACTCGCTAGAATGGTGGCATATTTATCTCCGAGAAGAGATGTGACGACTATACTCATTCACAAGAAGATGATTACAATGAGGCTCTGAAGGCCTTTTATTATAAACATGAATGGAAAAACCCTAGACATAAAAAAACCTAACCCTAGGAGATGAAGCACCAAGAGTCATGTGGGCCCATTGGGGTAAGTTAGTACATTAAATTCTTACGTTCATAACTTTTGCATACAATCTCTTTTTTAGGAGTTTGATAGTCCGTTGGAAAGATTTTTTCTAGAACTACTCATTATGCCATCAAACTTTGACTTCGTATTTAGTTTCACTGTAGCAAGCCAAAAAAACATTGTTTAGGGCCCCAAAATGACCCTGGAAGCACAAAATGATGTACTAATATGAAAACTTCCAAAATAATCCAATTGGAATAGGTGGGAAGCCACCAATACCCACATGGATGTTATGTAGGGCTTCAGGACAGCCATGTGAGTGCATAACCCACCATTGTAAATAAATGCCCCCATTACAAAGAAACGTGCTAGACTGGAAACTGTCCAGATGAGCCAGTTGGAATTTGGAATAGGTGTGTGGTAACCAATATCTACATGGATCAATATTGTGATTGATTCCTTGAGAAAAACCCCTAGGAGGAGAATACTCATCATGAAAGAAATCATTAGAGGAGATTTTGTATTTAGAGGTATGGAAAATAAATTCTTTCCCAATAATAAATGTTTTTTTGTCCTACCCTAATCTTGAATCCTTGGAATTATCATTAACCCTGAAACCACTCCAAGGTCATTTATTATTTATATATTAGAGGTGAAGCTTGTTATCACCAAAATATAAAATGACATTTTCTACGTCGGGAAATAATCAATAGTTATGCTCTAAATGTTTACCCAAACTTTGAGATGTGAAACCATCCATCCCCTGAGAAGATTTCTTAACGACTAGAACATATTTAGATACCATTGGAGAAATTTAGTTAGAATTCATAATTGAATCATTCTCTTCTTATTTCACCTTATGTAAAGAACATTTTTTTTATTCAATGATTTCATTACTCATTTCTTTGATTGAGTTATGATTTGAACAAATGATTTTTTTCCTTATCCCCTCATGTTCCTCTTGACTTAAGTGGCCTTCCTCTCCATTCATTTTCACATCAAATTTTATCCTCCACCAAAGTTTACCTAAGAAATATTGAGAATATTCCTCTACAATGTGGCCATAACCATGACAATGGCCACACTTGAATGGAATTTTGATATAGTCCATAATTTTAGAATAAACTACTTTCTCTACCACACTATTCCTTCAAGCCAAAAGGACTTGAGTTATCCACCTTAACCAATAGGTTGACCATCATCCAATAGAAACTTGATTTCAAGGAGATGTCTATGACATTTATTTTATCTAAATTTTCTCCTATTTCCCTTAATATTTTTTCAGACCATGGTTCCATAGGTAGTAGATGTAGCTTGACACAAATTGGAATTCTATTAATTCAGGATTTCGAAGACAAAAGGTCAACCCCCAATACCATTATCCCTCTAAAATATCCTTCAAATTCACTTCAAAATGAAATTTTAATCCAATCAATCCTTTAGTTAAGAGATTAAAAGTAACTTGTTGATACCCTATGATTGATGTCCAAGCCCACTAGATCCAATCATTCAAGGAATGTTCACAGATTTGATGACAATATTTTTTTTCTAATGAGTGATTTCCTCTTATACTCAAAGGTTTGTTCCATCCTCAAATCATCCCCTAGGACCATTATAACTTTCGACCTTCTTTACATCACCAACTATTTTTCCCTTTTTGCATTTGGGACTTCAAATATATCTTGGGAAAGACTTTCCACCTTCTTTCCCCACTGAAAGCTTCTAGTTCTAGACCCTTTCCTACAAATCTTAAACCCCATAAACTCTCTTTTAAAACTACAAAGGTTTTTGGATTGTTTCAACTCTGAATTTGAGGTTGAGCACGAGACCTAACCTATCTCTTCTCTCCAAAACACTTAAGTGAAAAAATTTAACTTAGATCCTCATTAACTAATTTAAAAGTTTCTTTCTAAATGTGAAGAAACTGAAAATAGAACAAATTAATCCACTTTTACAAAATCTTTAAATTTTTTCTCTAAAACAAAAGTGTCCCAAGATATTCAAAACCCTACCCCATTACAAGACGTATACCCTTTCAATTTTTCTAAACAAAAGTGTCCGAAGAGATTCAAAACCCTACCCCATTACAAGACCTATACCCTTTCATTTTTTCTAAACAGAAGTGTCCGAAGAGATTCAAAACCCTACCCCATTACAAGACGTATACCCTTTTAACTAAAGTTGAGACTTCAATGACTTTTTGAAATAATCTACCATTTACTCCCGTGCCTTTAGCTCCCCTTATAGATATAATTTATGTCAACATCAATGATATAATAAGTAAGAAAATCATTAAAATTACTAGATAAATTTTACAGTCCATAAATGTTGTACTACAAGGTAGTGCATTGATACGGACACGATTAAGCATCAACAAATAACAAGCTAATACATGAGAGGCAATTTGTGAAAATGTACATATAATTAGTAATTAGTGGAAAATTTGTGAAAATGTGCATATAATTAGAAGAATTTTTATTAGCCCAAACAATATATTGATATAATTGGTATGGGATTACTAAGTTTTTTTTATTATTAAGATGATGATTATGTTTTTGTTTAATTAAAAAATATTAAGTTTGTTTTAATTTTTAAAAAATAATATTATTTTAAGAATTTTTTATTTGATTGAAATGATGCTTTTAACAAATCTTTTTTCAACATTTAATATTGAAGGTCCAATAATCCATGTAAAAAATAATTCATTATTGATAATTAGATTTTTTTTATAGTGTTATATTAATATTTTATTTTAATTTACATTATTTTAAGATAATTATATAGTTACAATAAAAAAAATCTTTTTCAGTAAATTAATTATAATTTTTATAAAAATATTTTTAGCTATGATAAATTTTTATAAATGATATTGAAAGTATACGATTTTATGTAGTTTTATTGATGATCATAAATGGTTGGTTTTATTGGTGATCATAAGTGGTATTGGTTTTCATGTGTCTATTTTTTAAGTTGAAACTATTTTTTGGTCTTATAAGTGGCCCTAAAATGCTTATAATTGACTATGATCTAGTCATATTTGGATATAAGGAAACATGTTAACAACTCAAGATCCAGTTGCACTAAAAGTGAAAGTCTCTCCCCTTACAAACCATTACACGATCATTTTAGATGATATGGTTTTCCTTGAATAATAATGATGAGTTTGAATAACAACCATTAATAATAATCTTCATTACCTAAAATAAATCATGATAGATTTTACCATTTTTAAATAAAAAAAGATACTTATTATCATGTTCACACTCCCAACAATGATATATCTTTGAACAAAGTGAAAAAAATAACATAAACTGTATATCTTTGAGCACACTGAAAAAATAACACTTTCATTATGTAGTTTTGTAGCTCAATTTAAAGAAGATTTTTTTTTTTCACTAGAAAAAAAACCTTATATTAATAAAATACAATAGATATCTTAAAAAAAGGACTATCTTCAGATTTCTTTTTAAAAAATTTCAATATTTAAAAAAAAAAAATGCTATTATCATAACTTTTAAGAAGCTGATAAGGAAGGCTCCTTTAGATTACAAAATTGTCTCAAAACATTATAGTTTTTCATATAGCTGTACTTCTAATTTTTCAAACTGTTTATATATCTGTTCTCTTCCCAAATGTATCTGCATACATTTCAGCGCAATATTGTCTAATCATTCTCCATGCATTAATAATATTAAATGAGGTGAAGTCTATCAAAAACAATCGTGTCTCCAAAATGTTTTCCCTGCTACATAAATACCATTTTCTTCCAGTGCCAGAGCCTCTTTTGATAGTTGATCTGTTTCATTGTTGAACTCCCTGCATATATGTTGAGCTTTTACCTTTTGAAAATTCCCACTCAGCGTTCAAATTCTCTGCATCCAAGGTTGAAGAGAGACCACCTATAAACAATTGGCATTGTTAAACCAGTCAATTACAACTTTTGAGTCACCTACCAGTTGTAGCCTAGTAATCTTTTTGTAGTGAACAAATAACAATATGCACCAGAAATCTAGGAGTTCCCCTTTAGTGTTTGTTCCTCTTCAACAATTCATCTTAATTCTATAGTTACCCATTTCTGGACATTTTAAAACTGCTCCTGCACCACAAGCTGACCCCTTGTCTTGTGAGGCCCCATCAAAAACCCCCACTGCCATATTATTTTCTAGTATGGAAGGCCTAACAACCCTGCATCTATTAGTAGCTAAAGGGCTCTTTGAAACACCTAGATCCTGAAAAATCCTACTATAGACTCTGACCAGACTTGGACGATGATCTTCAAAGATCACCAAGTTCCTTTGTTTCCAGACTTCCCAACAGATGTAATAAGGGATTTTTTTCCAAGTAACCTCCTTTCTGCTCCAGTTTTTTAGACATTCAACAATCTGTCCTCCAACCCATTAATTTTTTAACTTTAATTCCTTTAGAATTAAATTCCAAATATCTTTTGTAAAGTTACACTCCACAAAGAAATGTAATACAATTTCCTCATATTTTTGACAAAGAACACATCTACTAGGCCCCAAGAATCCTCTTTTGACCAGATTCTCCCAAGTGAGGATCCTCTGTTCTAGCATTAACCAAAAAAAAAGTTTTATTTTTAAAGGGACCTGCCATGTCCAGAGCTCCTTATAGTAGCAATTTGTTTCTTCAGTCTCATTTTCCATCATCCGCACTCCATATGCTTCTTTAACATTCACCTGTCCTTTTTTTTGTGTCTCATGACCATAATAGTATATCATTTTCATTGTTTAAAACAAATCTCGACCCTGTAAGCCCCTTAAGATAATTACCCCATTCTTCATTTTGATCTCCAACCATCCCCAAAACCTCAACCTTTTTCCATCTTGTCATGTTTGAGTTAGTAAAATCTAGTGACTCAACATTTGCTAGAAAAATTATGCCTTTTTCTTTTAGAGTTGAGATTAGATTCCCTGTTAACTTATAGTAGTGTTCTGTCCCAATCATAGGATTGGTTCAAATCCTAATGCTTCTTCCATTTCCTAGTTTCCATGCTAATCATTCTATTACAATAGGTAGTGAAGAAGTAAGGGCTCTCCATATATTTGAATTTCCATTCCAATTTTTCTTACCTTCTCTGAGCCATTCTATAACAGATTTATTTTTTAAGTATTTTTTCAGAATTACCTCATGCCAAAGACTCAATATCATGAGTCTTTTCCAAAGACTTTTTGCAACTAGATCTTTTCCAAAAGTATAAATATTTTTTATTCCCCAACCTCCATCCTTTTTTGGTTTTGGTATCTTTTTCTAGCTCAGCAAATGTGTCCCTTCATTTAATTTATTTCTAGCCCACAGAAAGCTAAACACCCTCCTTTTGATATTGTTTAAGGTTCCCTTTGTTATTTTTGCCATAGATAGTCAATACATAGGGATGCTTTCAAGAACACCTTTTATAATTGTCTACCTACCTCCTAATGACAACCATCCGTGGCTCCAATTTGCTATTCTTTTTTCTACCTTCTTTTCCAGCCATATCCAATCCACCTTAGTATAACAATTTGGTTTTAAATAACATCCTAGATGCTTGAAACCAACATCAATTGATTTTATTTTATATGGCATAAACTCGTTCAACAAAGTAATTTCCTCCACTTTCCATCCTGCTTCAAGAAACTTGGACTTTTGTGTACTAAAATCTATTCCTGCGAGTTGACAAAATAAGTTCACCATTCAGCTAAACTACCATTTCCAAATAGGATAATGCCATCCACAAACATCAGATGTGTGATATTTAGCCCTCTTACCACAATAACACCTTCTAAATTCTTCTCCCTTACTTCACTCTGTATGACTCTACTTAAGCCTTTTACAATAAGCAGAAAAAGTAACGGGGCAAAGGGCACCCTTGCCTTAATCCCCTAGAGCTCTTGAAGAAACTGAAAGGCCTACCATTGATCAGAACAGCAAAATTTGCTGAAGACGCACATCCTAAGATCCCGTCTTAAAGCAGAGTTAAATAGTGGCAATTCTTGTTTTTTTTTCCGAAAAAATCCACTTACAATATTGTGAAATTACATTTCCAATGTCTTTTAAAAATTGAGTTCAAGAACGATGGTTTTTTAATAAATACTGTGTTACTAAGGACCATCTTCAGCACCAACATTGCGAAACTTCAGAGGAGTGGACAATAACTAAAATTTTGTAACCTAAATTTAATAGATTGACCTAAAGGGATATTACGTCAAAGGATATTAACTTCACTGCGGCAGCGATTATAACTAAAATTTTGTGTGTTCTAAATTTAGAAGAGGATGGCACGCATGCAAGAAAAGTGTTAGGCTCTTTCTCATACAAAGCGGGAAAAACAGGCTCCGGTTCCCTGACTGTGAGATTTTGTATGTTCTAAATTTAGCAGAGGATGGCACGCATGCAAGCAAAGTGTCAGGCTCTTTCTCATAGAAAGCGGGAAAAATGGGCTCCTCCTGTTCCGCGAGAGTCAGATTTTGAATGTTCTAATTTTAGAAGAGAATGGCACGCATGCAATCTAAGTGTCGGGATCTTTCTCAAAGAAAGCGGGAAAAGCGGGCTGCTTCTGTCCGGCGAGAGTGACACGCAAAGTGCCGTGGTTTTTGAATTTGACCAAACGATAAATCCCATTACTTTCTCCCATCGTCTCTCAATTCCACTCTTTCCATTTTGAGTTTGTGAAGGTTACATCCACTTTTGCTTGCAACCACTTTTTTACTCCATGGTTGTTTGAACCAGGGTGTTACGGGCTTCCGGTAAAATGCAAGAAAGCTTTTATTTATGGAACAAATCGGCATTGATTTTGGATATTTTAAAAAGAGGGATTTATTCTCTGTGTGTAGCAGGTGGGTGGGGGAAAAGATGCTGGAAAGTGCTGCGATACAGATCATGAATGGAATGGGTAGAATTGGAAAGAAAACCTGGTGCGTATGTTTTCCGATCTCTACATTTCAATGTTGATATTTCCGGTTCAACACAACTTATATTAGAAGAGAAGTGAATGAATGATTTTTACTGTGTTTGAAAAAATATGAGGTATGCCAATCCTTTTGTCAATGCAAAAACTCTGTAGAATAAGGTTTTACTTCTGCACATCATCTAATTCAGCCATTGTGCTAACAATTAATCCTATAGTTTACACCGCGAACAGAGGGCGTGCATGCCCAGTTGTTAGGTTTTATAAAGAAACTTAAACACCCTTGATCAATTTATTTCCAACCAGGAAATGGAAGTCCTTTCAAAACTGTAGGAGAGTCGTGCACAGGAATGTCATGTGGTCATGGTAACATGATTGTGACTTGAATCGCCCATTAAATCTCTCAGGTTTTCATTAATAACTACACTGATGGAGATGGTATTTAAAATCAACCATACTTGGCAGCACCTTGTTGACTGCTTGCAGAATCTAGGATTTTAAGGCATTCTATTCTCTTAAGCGCCGGGCTTGTTACCATTTTTAGTGATCAACATGCCCCTCATTTATTGGTTAACTTAATGAACAGTTCTAATCTCTGAATGAATCAGAGTGCATTCTCTTACTGGTGTTACCGTTGGCCCCTGGATCTTGAAGGGAATAGGGGATAGCTACATACGGATTACAATCTTTAAAAATTACACAGCGATTCCCTAGATCTTGAGGGCATAGCTACAAATGAATTACATTTTTAAGCATACATTACACAGCTATTAGCTGCATGATAAACTTTGTAGGAAATAATTAGTTTAAGACTCTCATAAATTACACAGCTATTAGCTCCATGATAAACTTATTAGGAAATAATTAGTTCAAGGCTCTCTACATAATTATGGGTATTTGTTAATTTTTTTTTAATTTTTTGGATTTATATATGATCAAAATTATTAAAAAATAGGTCTTAAAATAATTCAAATAATGGGTATGAGGATTGTGGTATTTGTTTATTTTTTATAATTTTTTGGATTTATATGATCAAAATCATTCAAAAATAGGTCTTAAAATAATTCAAATCATTACAATCAAAATGAGTGAATATGCCATTAAATTAAGTCAAAAAAACGTAAGAGGGACAATTTCCACAATCATATGTTCATTTATATTTGAGAATTAAAACAAAAGAGAAATTATGTAATAGTAAATCAACTATTATAAAAATTTGAAGGCTAAATTAGAATAAACAACTTAAAAATATCTTCTTCTTTTAATTTAAAGAAAAAGAAAAATTGAATAAAAGTTTATAGAAATTCAAAATTGAATTAATTTAAAGAAAACAAAAATTGAATATAAGTTTCTAAAAGTTCAAAGTTGAATTAAGGATAACCAACTAAAATAATATGTATAAACAATAAGAAAATCTCTAAGATTACATTTTTTCCTTCTACATGAAATTAAAAAGAAAAATTGAATAAAAGTTTATAGAAATTCAAAATTGAATTAATTTAAAGAAAACAAAAATTGAATATAAGTTTCTAAAAGTTCAAAGTTGAATTAAGGATAACCAACTAAAATAATATGTATAAACAATAAGAAAATCTCTAAGATTACATTTTTTCCTTCTACATGAAATTAAAAAGAAAAATTGAATAAAAGTTTATAGAAATTCAAAATTGAATTAATTTAAAGAAAACAAAAATTGAATATAAGTTTCTAAAAGTTCAAAGTTGAATTAAGGATAACCAACTAAAATAATATGTATAAACAATAAGAAAATCTCTAAGATTACATTTTTTCTTCTACATGGATGTAAATAATTTTTACACTTTTATAATGTTTTCTTCAAAATTAAATTATTACATTCTTTCCTCTACATGCATGTAAATAATTTTTATTTTTTTAATGTTTTCTTCAAAATTAAATTATTAATATGATATTTTTAAGTAAGATTTTTTTTTGGTTTATGCAAAAAGATAGATCTAAATACCGTAATTATCAAGTTTGAAAATAATTTATAAAACAAAATCAATAACATTCAACTATCTATAAAAGTTGGAATTATTGTAGTAATTTTTAATTTATCATTTACATATATTCTATAACTTTGGGTAGCACCAATATACTTTTGCATTCATATAGAAATGCCATAAATAAAATTTTGGAAATAGAATGACTTTCAAACATCATCATTTTTTCATAAAAGTATAGTAAATAAATATTAATTTTGTGTATAATGACTACCTTAGGGATCAAATATTAAGTTTACTTTTGAAGTAGAAGAATGTGGTGGTGGGTCGTTACATCTTTGATATAGAAAGATTAAATATTTGATCCATGTGTAACTCAATGAAGTGGTAATGAAGTGGTGGTGGCTAGTAGTTACATCTCTAGCATAAAAGAATTAAATATTTTATTGCCTATGCAATCTAGGACAAGAACTCTTGTCATAAATTTTTTATAGTTTTTATTGTAGTAACATCAAGTTTGAGTATTTTTTTCTTTCTTCAATGTCCTTGTTCAGGATTTTGGGCATATTTTCTATACTTTTGGAATTTTCTAACTTTGAATGAAAAGGTGGAAACCACTAAGCTTCAATCCTTGGATTCGTTGAATTGATAAAAAAAGTAGTGAAAAGGTGGAAACCATTAAGCTTCAATCCTTGGATTCGTTTAATTGATAAAAAAAGTAGTGAATATGAGATTAAAATAAGTCCAAAAAGTAAGATAAACAATTTCCACAATCATATGTCCATTTATATTTGAGAATTAAAACAAAGAGAAATCATGTGAAAGCTAATCAACTATTGTAAAAATTTGAAGACTAAATTAGAATAAACAACTTAAAAATATCTTCTTCTTTTAATTTAAAGAAAAGAAAAATTGAATAAGAGTTTATAGAAATTCAAAATTGAATTAATTTAAAGAAAAGAAAAATTGAATATGAATTTCTAGACGTTTAAAGTTGAATTAAGGATAACGAACTAAAATAATATGTATAAATAATAAGAAAATCTCTAAGATTACATTTTTTTCTTCTACATGCATCTAAATAATTTTTACACTTTTATAATGTTTTCTCCAAAATTAAATTATTACATTCTTTCTTCTACATGCATTTAAATAATTTTTAATTTTTTAATGTTTCCTTCAAAATTAAATTATTAATATGATATTTTTAAGTAAGATTTTTTTTTGGTTTATGCAAAAAGATAGTACTAAATACCCTAATTATCAAGTTTGAAAATAATTTAAACAAAATCAATAACATTTAACTATCCATAAAAGTTAGAATTATTGTAGTAATTTTTAATTTATCATTTTACATATATGATATATTCTATATCTTTGGGTAGCACCAATATACTTTTTCATTCATATAGAAATGCCATAAGTAAAATTTTGGAAATAAAATGACTTTCAAACATCATCATTTTTTCATAAAAATATAGTAAATAAATATTAATTTTATGTATAATGACTACCTTAGGGATCAAATATTAACTTTACCTGTGAAGTAGAAGAATGTGGTGGTGGGTTGCTACATCTTTGATATAGAAGGATTAAATATTTGATCCACTTGTGCAACTCAATGAAGTGGTGGTGGCCAGTAGTTACATCTCTAGCATAAAAGAATTAAATATTTTATTGACCTATGGCATCTAGGACAAGAATTGTTGCCATACATTTTTTATAGTTTTTATTGTAGTAACATCAAGTTTGAGTATTTTTTTCTTCTCGAGCCTCTTTTCTATACTTTTGGAATTTTCTAAATTTGATTGAAAAGGTGGAAACCACTAAGCTTCAATCCTTGGATTCGTTGAATCTTTACCACAAAAACTAAGGAAAAAGTTGTGAAATTATTGTGAGAATAATTAATCTTTAAGCATATAGAGAACAACCTATCAGATGGAGACAATTTTTTATGCCCACTTTGTAGCCAAGGAACTTGAGACTCATGAAAGGAAATTGTGTGTGGATTTACAATTCAATGTTTTATCAAAATATTTTGGCCAACAATAAAATTTGAAAAAAAAATAGAGGATATTTAAGGAATGTATTGTATGTTCTTATATAATTACTTAAGTATGTAGGAATTAGGATTATAATGAAATTTAACAATATTGTATGGCTATCCTTGAATTCACATGCATAATTTTTGAGGTTCAACATTCTCCTACATCTTTTCAATGTCTTTATTCTCATCGTTCTTCTTTCCCTTTGGGTTTTTCTCTTCTTTAAGAGGACATAGACTTAGAAACAACTCTCCAAATCAAAAATATTTCTTGATTTTTATTATCTTTTACTTCATATCCATCACAATAGATTTTACCCCTACAACCATCCATCAATACCATGAGTATTACAAACCTAATTAATCATAATATATGCTTTTGTGGATGCCAAAATATGGAATGAAATTCACCTTCAATTAATGGAACCTATCATTCTCAATTACTGAATTTAGTGCCATGGTTTTCAATCCAACACATGTAGGGTCATCATCCTCAATTAATACCTTCATATTTCATAGAAAAAAATAACATGAAAACCTTATATGGATTGAACATACAATTTATAATTTAAAGAAGATGGAAATGGAAAACCTCACTTACCACTTCGATCTTTTTCAGTTCAATGCTCGGAATCTTGCAAATAAAATCACATTATCATTCCAACTTTTTATTTGGGTCCTTATAAAATCACCCAAAGGAGAGTACATATATTTCCACCACCCCAAAATGAATTTTAAGGTTTGGGTCATTATAAAATCAGGTTTCATTGCATTAGGAGCAAGGAATGCTTCTTGGGTAGATCATGTGTAAAGCTTGGATATCTAATTCCAAGTAGCTCCCTTCATTTTGTAGTATAAACTTATTCTCTTTTCGATCCAAGGAGAATATTCTAGGGTTTCCAAAAAAATGGGTACTTAGTACTTTCCCATATCTACAAAATCCAAGTAGTTCTCCTTCACTCATAACCGTCTCTTACAATTTTTGTTCAGCACGCATAAATTCCTAACAAAATCATGTCAAATAATTAGTTGAAATAAAGCTACAACACTTTTATGCATTGTTACAGATTTGATCACACCTCTATAAATACATAACTAGTATAGATCCAATTATAGCAATAAAAACTTAACAAATAAGACATGGGGAAACATATTCAAACTGCATGGTATCTTGAAATGGCTTTGGAATTTGTAAATTGAAATTATCTAGAAAATATTTCTTAACATAGGCCATCCCATACTTTCATGAAGAAATCCTTCTATATTTCTCACACCCTTGCTAAACACCCATTATAGAAATAACACAAGGAAAACCAATAACTTATGTTAATATACCATCTCTGGAGCTTACCCAAAGCTTAGGCCCAATTAGCATTTGTTTTAATTTGAGACAACAACCTCCTTTAGTATGTTGGCTTGAATGCCAAATAGATAGATGAGATTTCGATTCATGTTTCTACGTCCTTAAATGTAGTCCTAATTATAATAATAGAATTCAATCCTACTCTAAATACTTAGCTAGGATATGAAAACAAAATTGTTAAAATAATTCAGATAGCCAATCATAAAAGGATGTCATCCTTATTTTAATAATCATTGATCTTTTCATATTCACAACCAACAACTAATATTTAATTGGTATCTTTTAGAATTAATCTCCAAAATAGTCTTTTTCATATTCAACTATATGATAGTCTTATAACCACATTATTAAAAGTGGTTGATGCCATTAGTTTGAAAAGATGAAAATTGGTATTGATAAACCACTTTTACTATATAGTTTTGCTAATTTATGACCATAAATTTCTGAATTAAAATATAAATATAAAAAATATAAGTCCAAACTCTTTATAAATAAAAAATACATTAAATATTTTGGATATATAATCTTAAATAATTATTTATTTAACATTATAAATATTATATATCTATATTATATTTATATTATAAGTATATTCTATTAAATATTTTGGATATATAATCTTAAATAATTATTTATTTAACATTATAAATATTATATATCTATATTATATTTATATTATAAGTATATTCTATTATATATATATATGAACCAATAAATTAATATATGATAAATATATTATTAATATATGATATAATTAATAAGAAATTAACTTATATGAAATTAATTAAGTCCATAGGCTTACATCTATTGCAAATGGGCACATTTAATAAATTTTTAATTGTTTATGTGTTTTCAACTTACATGATGAAATTAGTTCAAATATTTTTTGTCGTCACAATAAATGAATGGTTGTGATTTTAACCAATAACTAACTTGTTTTTATAAAGGCATTAGTTTATTTTTTCACATTTACTTAATCATATCAAAAAATTACTATGTTAACTAGTTGATTGTCATGTTTAGGTGATTAACAAAGATAGTGGAGTATGGGAATATGGTAAATATCTCACTTATATCTTTTAGGATTGGATGACAAATGCCATAATTCACCACATCCACTACCTCACATATTTTTTTTTATGGATGGCATCTATCCACTACCTCACTTATTTCTTTTATGGATGGATGACATCTATCATATTGTTGGTGGGCATTTCATATTATGGCCACGTTTTTGTCATTCCATTCATTAAGCTGATAGGCATACACCTATTGGAAATGGGCACAATTAATGATCTTTTAACATTAAATCCTAAAAATGCTAGCATATTCTTAGTCTTCTTCCAAAATCAATGAATCAGATTTATGTTCATAACTTCCTTGCATTTATGAAGAAATCTTAACATGTTTACTTTTTTACATTTACTAATTACATTATAAAATTAGTATAAGTATATAATTGATACACTTAAATAATTAAAAAGGATTAATATATATGAAAGCCACATTTATATGATTAAGAAGCACTGCACACTTATCATGTTGAGGGCACGCATCATTTTTGATGTTTTAACCGTCGTCTGATGCCACGACCTGCCCACAGACGTTTAATATTGCGCCATCCATTCTCTGAGTCGTTTCACCTCCTACGCACGTTTTTTTGCAGCTCATTCCTTTCGTGCGCTTTCATATAGTCGATTCGTGCATTTGTTACCAGGTTATTTCCTATGCGTTTTGATATAGTTGATTCGTGCATTCCACTATATTCGATTCATGCGCTTTCATAGAGTCGATTCGTGAGTGCATTAGTGCATTCCATTCATAGTCATTCCACTTTTACCATATTACATGCACGCTCAGTTCTGTTGTTTCATATTTTACTTAGATTATATGTATTTCAAGCACACTGAATAGAACTATTACTGTTTCCATATAACATATCACACTAGGAAGAGGCGTATCAAATCAAACCATCAATCCAAGCCAGGTAACATCTATAAAAACTTATGCAATTACTCTCCCTGCTGATAGATTTAATTAGTACACAGTTATGCTTTAAACGATGTTGCAAACTGCGTATTGATATATTAATGTACAGCGAAATAATGTATTAATGTCCAGTTCCACTGTAGAATGAAAAACTGTGAATGTCTGAAATATATACGCCAATATGTGAATGTATAGTATCATGATACTGTGAATGTACAGTATCATTACTTTATTAATGTCCGAAAAACTGTTTTTATATATTAAGTTCCAGCTATAAGCATGAATTAGGGTAAAAACAACCTATCAAATTACTCCATGAATTAGGGTAGAAACAGCATCAATTCCCTTGTAATCATTGAATCCTCACATTCAAATCGTTCTGATTACGAGGGAGCCGTATTGTGCAAGTTAGTGCAATGTCCACTGTCTAATTTAAATGAGAGACATCCATCCATTTTCGCTTCAGTATGCATCGTATAATAAAAGTTTGGTGTATTTATCCTCCACTCCTCTCTGATCGATTTCAGATTGTAGGACTGATTTCTGCGCTTTCCTATGGATGTTGCTAGAATCAAACTTGTGGGTGTTGCTAGAACTCAACTTGAACTATTGCACTTATGAATCCAGCGCGAAGACTGATAAAACCCTTGGATTGCATTTCTAAACTTGTAAAATTGAAATTTTAACAGGGTAGAACTGTGGCTTTTAAATTCCAGCGATAAGCATGATAAATTCTAGCGATAAGCATGAATTAGGGTAGAAAGAACGAATCAAATTACTCCATGTCGTGACGCTCTACAAATCGCTCAGTGACGGGTAATTTCGGTAATTTTCCTGTCAATTCCATCCCTGGTGCCCAACATCAACTCCCTTATAATTATTGAATCCTCAGATTCGAATTATTAATATACTTCTAGAAGTGTTATGCTTTTGTTCAAATTGAAAATTTGATATGAAATCTACAACTTGAGCCCTGATTTGAAGTGAAATCTCGTTTTTAATTTATCTTTAATGGTGTAATTTTTTTTATGAATATTAATTTCACAATTTTAAGCATTGTTTTATTTATTTTTTTCTCACAATTACACTATTTAAAAATAAAATATTTTTGTAGACTATTTTCATGTCTTTTAATTTTTAAGTTTCCAAGGTATAAAACAGTCCCTAATTTTATTTTTTAAGTTTCCAGGGTATAAAACAATCCGTAATTGGTAATGGAGTGTGTTTCGAGATTATGTTGCTAATTTTTAAATTTCCAGAGTATAAAATATTCCGTAATTGGTAATGGAGTGTGTTTGGAGGTTATATTTTCAAATTTTATCTTTTCTTCAATATATACTTTTTGAATTGTTAATCTATTTCTTTATATTCTTAATTATCAAAATTTCATATTCATCCAAAACAGAAATAAACTTCTTTTATTAAACTCAGAACCATTTCTAAGTATTTTATTAAATTAAAACTTTTTGAGGCCATTTTTAATCTTTTTATTAAATTAAATATATATATATATATAGTGAAATCAAATCACGTCCTGAAGAAAAATATAATCTGCAACCCATCATGGATTCATAGAGTACCACAGTACTTTGAAGAGTCCGTACCATGGATACCTCATTAAGGTCAAAGAATATATTCTGGTGCCTAGAAAGTTTATATACATTCGTGACGGCCTTAAAATGTTAGTTTACATTAGTGTAAATCTTTAAAATGTTAGTTTACATTATTTAAACGTTAGTTTACATTATTCAATTTGGAATTTTAAGTATTTAGGTAAATTTAGAGTCTCGTAATGGTCATCTCATTCATATTCATGACCATAAGATATCAAAACAAAAAGATACATAATTATAATAATTTTTATAAAGATACATAATTTATTATGAAAAATTAAGATTTGTTATTGAAAAAATAGGATTTATCAATAACGAACTCTATTTTTTCTTATCATTGCAAAACTCTATTTTTTCTTACAAATCTTATTTTTTCTTATTAATAATAAACTTTATTTTTCTTATCATCAAACCCTATTTTTTTTTATCATTAAAAATCCTAAATTCTCAATAACAAACCCTATTTTTTCTTATCATAACAAGCTCTAATTATTATTATCATAAACAAACCCTAATCCCTAATTTCTCTTATCATAAGAAACCTTAATCCCTACTAGTAGTCCCTAATCGTACTTGAATGACTCTTTATCATAATCCTCACATTCAAATCGTTATGATTACGATTAGTCATAATTGATTGACTCTTTATCATAATTGCAATGATTGTTCATCATTATATATCATGTAAGCATGTAAAAGTTTGAACAATAGGGTCTTTGTATTAGACTCTTACTTCTTCAATTGACGTGATAAATGGAAATTTAAGTTTCATGTTAATTACATTCTTACAATTTAGACTTTTAGATTACCCTAATAGTGAATGAATTGGCAAAAAATTAATGAATTGGAAGAAAATTATTGCTTGGATTATTATTCTATATATGTTCACTATAAATATGATAAATATAACAATTCCTACAAAAAATTGTTTATCCCTCATTTTTCTTTGGCAATATCTATGCATATTTTTTGGATGTTAAGCCCTCATCTTCATTGCAATGAATATTTATTATAATGGTTATTTGATTTATTAAAATTATATTCACTTGATGCCTAGAAGTTATATTCACAAGTGGTTGATTTATATTCATTTTATTCCTAGAAGTTATATTAAAATTAAATCTTTGATGCCTAGAAGTGGTTGATTTATTTTACAAGATTTTTGTTTTAGATTTCATTCTATAAAAGTTATATTCACTTGTATTTTTTCAGTGCTAGGAAACTTCTTCACATTGTTATTGATTTAACCATATGGAGTTGTTTGTCATTCCAGATATTGGAGCTTGATCTAACCATATGGAGTTGTTTGTCATTCCAGATATTGGAGCTCATATTTATTGGCTCCCTTTTCCAGTGTTGACAGGATTTAGAACCATTTGTAAACACTAGAATGTTATTCTACAAACCCCTTCATTCCTCGCGCATTGCCATCGACTTTCCAGCAATGATTTTTTTTTTCTAATTCCTTTGCTCTATGGTGAGGAAGGTTACTTCATAGGAGGATACCTTCATCAAACTGGTCATGTTTGTCGTTTTCATGTTCCATTTATAGATTCCAGCTACACAATTGAATGCACATTTCGATCCATGATTTTGTTATCTTTACCAACATGATGCTCCCTTACAAAGAACTATTTTGTGATGAATCCATTTACGAAGTCTTTAAAAAACATATGTTCTATATGGGTTGGAGACTGGGGTTTCTTTACACTCTTGGAAAATGTCGTTGCTAGAAAATATGAAAGGGTTGTTTTGAAACATATTTCGAATAACATGCAATCAAAGTATTTCATTTGCAGTAGCCTTGATAGGGTGTGGAGGAGTACAAAAATTCCTTATGGTAGCACTGCACCTCCAAAAGAGGCAGTGGTCTATAAAAGTAAATCTTTTTTGTTGTATTTGGACAAAGATTATGAAGACTACCCTCATTATGGGTACACTATATATTGGATGGATGTTTTAAATAATCAGTGGGGTTTTTCTTTTGTTCCAATTACATACATGCGCTGTATGTCATTGGGAGTATACAATAACCAACTTATATGACTCATCAATGATGGTTCCACCATAGTTTGGTCTATTGAAGAAGTGGATAATTTTATATTTGGTCAACCATCTATTGAACAAAGTCCGAAGTCTTTTGAGGATGATTTGGGATTCAAATGGAATTTGTTGCAACACCTTTCAACAGAAATAAAAATAAAATGTCTTGGATATCTTCCATTTTGAACAGTGGACGGGATAGTGCTGATCTGTGCAATAACAATGAAGCTCCACTCATGTTTTATGATTTGATTACCATCTCATGCATCCCAAAAAATATCACAAATGTATCCATGTCACAAAACTCTGGGTTGATATTTCCATTTCAAAACCATTGCAATGATCTAATTGGAAATGGAAATGTTTTCCCACTACTTCCAAACATGGATTTTGTTGATGACATTCCACCATTGGGAATAGATTTGTTGGATTAGTCTACTTTTCCTTATAATAAATAATTGATAATATTATCAAACATGTTGTACTTGTCCTAGAAATATTCATATTCCTTTATACATTTTCATATTTTTGAATTTCATATTTCTCCATTCGGATTATATTTGATATTTTACTTGCTTTAGAAATGTTCATATTGCATTATCAATTGTGATATTTTTCACTTTCATATCATTGTCATATGGATTGATATAAAGAGTTCACCATTTCCCCCCACTTTTTTATAATTGCAATTGTATATATAGTTCCTATTGACATTTGTTTACATTTCGTAATTATGTTTAATAATTATTCATTTTCTCCTATTGTATAAATGTTTACTGAAGGCACACGATATGCCAAGTTAATCATGATGTATTGTTTCCTTTTGTAGAAATGTCTACTGAATGCACAAGTAAACGTATTATGAAATGAACTCGTTCTCGGAAAACATGTGAGAGGACAAATGAACTTCGTCGTTTACGGTATCAACAAAACAAAGAGACAATAAATGAACGTAGAAGAGATTTGTATCGTACAAGAACCACAAAATAATATTTAAAATGATTTTCTCGATAGTCGTAAGTATCGAAGTTTTCCTGCTATAATGCGAACAACAATACCTCTTGATGTTTCTTTCCCACAATATTTTGATAGTCTAAATATTTCTTATGTTCCACAACCTCATAAAAATGTTGTCTTCATTGCATAAACTTCTCATATTGCAAAAGATGATCATGTTCAAAACATAGATTCAAATGACACCCTCATTCTTCTACAAATGGAACTCCTAGACTGCATCATGAAGGAAGGTTGGAAAACCTTCATGGTAGATTTCTCGAAGACATTCAAAATATAGGGCCATCTGAATTTGTGGGTGACAGTAATTTTATTACCAATTTGGTTGATAATTTGCAACCTTTACCTGCTGTTGTTGGATCTAAGTCTCCTCTCCCAAATTTTAGAGAAAATATCCCTCCACCAACATAATCAATTAGAACTATTTCACTTGGAACAATTAAGGTATTCCAATACCATTATTCTTTGTCAAATTTCTGCAACAACATTTGTTATATGGATTTCTAAAATTAGTAAATTAACATTTTATTTTATCCTTATTTGCAGCACACTAACCATTCCAATAGAGGTATAGACCTCAATGACCAATATATTCCAACAACACATGTTAAAACTCAAGGGGATCATTCTCATAACCTTGGTCCAGGTCAACCAGGATCATCTTATTCACAATATAATGTAAATGTTCATCATCTGCATTCCTTTTTTTTTATTTTTCCTTCTCTTGTAAGTTAGTAAGTTGGAAATTAACACTGTTATATATTTTTTTACTAGGATACCATTCAATGCAATCAAAATAGAGATATGCACTCCATAAATTCAAGGGAAATAAATGTTGGAAGCAATGCAGCAATTCCTCTTGGACCAAATTTGGATAGGGCCTCTGACATTGGTATTGAACATGCTTTGTTGTCTAGAGTTCACATACATCAAGTGAATCAACCTGCTTTCCATGATTTTCATACCAAAATGATCAAAGTTGATAAAACATTTCGAGCTAATATTGATATCCTCTCCATTGTGCAAATGTGCCATGTTTGTCATGAATTTTATTTTAGAATCCAAGTTTTGAGAGGGTTTGAAGGTCCTATGTGAAAAAGGTGCAAATATGAACGAGGTTCCCATCTATCCTATCATTGTAATAACATGGATATAGGTGACCAACCTCATGTTCTAAATTTTCTTACCGAAGTTGAAGAGATGCTAATAGCAATGGTTAATCCAATACTGAAAGTGAGACATGCTCGTGGTGGGAAATATAAATATAGTGGTCACACAATTATATTTCCACAAGATATTTCGATGATTACAAGAAACCTTCCACGATGTGTTGAAGATCTTGACATCCTTATTGTTAGGAGACAGGGTGCACAATGTAAACATTATGAATTCTATGTAAAGAGATCACGAGTTTTGGATGCATTGTGTTACAAAATTCAAATGGATAAATATTACAGGGATGTTCAAATCGACATGGATTCACTTTCTTCTCTCCCTTAAAGGAAAACAGATATGTAAAGTAGGCTTAAATTTTTTGATTGTGATATTCAAGAAAGAAAGAGTAATGTTGTTGACATTCAAGAGTTGGCTACTGATCGTTTGCATGCTCATACTTCATCTTTTGTTGCTTTAATACCCAATGAAGAGAGAGAAATGGAATAAATAAGAACATTCATTCAAAATGCAGATTCCACATATGTTGAATGATTGGACTGGCCAGACATTGGTTTGTATCCCATCAATGAATATGATATAGAAGGGTTATTGGACATGGATTTTCCCACATTATTCCCCAATGGTGAGGTTGATTGGTTGCATCCTCGTATTTGTAATATTCAATTGCATGAATATGGATTACATCTTCTCAGATTATTTGATCAGAGATTTGGAATCCATCCAAGGTTTCAATATTTATTATTGAACATGATTATGTACCATCGTAGACAAGCAACGGTTGCAGTATTTGTAAAGAAGAATATACATGATAACTCACCTACAACAATTCTGGACTTGCGGCAACAACTCATTGATTTACTTGACAATAAGTTGGATGCGCATCTTATGTATTTTGGTGTTAATGTTTATGCCATTATTATAGTTCTTTGCATTTCATAAGATAAGAGCATAATAAGAACAAGATCACAGAGAAATACACATCCACAAGAGACACAACATTTATCCTGGGAAACCCTCTAGGGGAAGAAAACCCAACAAAAACTTCCTTATCATAAATAGCTTATACAATGTTCAAGAGATAACTCAACCAATACAGAAAAAGTCCTCCTCA
>ML777829.1:81279-190634 GCA_009831015.1 Picea engelmannii | reverse complement strand
TGTAAGAAGTGAGGCGCTAGCCTCTTATTTATATCAATCTGGCACGTGTGAAGAGTCACCATCTGGCAGGGCCGACCTCTCACTCTGGGTGGGTAAACCCACCTTTAATTAATTATGGCCCTTCCATTATAACTGCTGGGGCCGACTTCTTATTATGCACTTTGTAATTGTCCGATGACTAATCCGCAAAAGGGGATTTGGTCCTTATACAATTACCGACATGATTAATCCTCAATGGGGATTAATCTAATAACAAAAATAATAATAATGACTTGATTAAATCCACAATGGGGATTTAATCCAATAACAAAATAATAATAATGATTAATCCACAATGGGGATTTAATCCAATAATAAGAATGCTCTTCGTAGTTACATTATTTCAACATTTGGTTCTACTCTTCAAGGTACAAGCACCTATTGAACAAAGTGTCATGTTGAACTCACTCACATGATTACTCAGTTGGGTTTTCCAATTTTTTTTTTTACTTTGAGTGCAGCTGACACAAATTGATCTGACGTACACAATGTCATGCCCAAAAATGCACATTCTCGTCTTTTAAATGAACATCATAAAAAAATTGAAAATGTCATCCATTACCTGCATATTTTTTCCATGTATATGCATCAAAGATTTCAAATCTTCAAGGAAGAATTCATCAAAAAATATCTTAAAGATAAAGACATTTGGTACAGGTTTGTTTTGATGGATTTCTACTTTTTTGTTTACCTTCAGATTCCTCTTGTACTCTTCTAGATATGTATACTAACTTTATATAATATATGTACTTTTTTTTATGTATGAGTGGAAACATAGAGGTTCAAACCACATACATGGTTTCTTGTGGTTGGAAGGTGCACCAAACATGGACACATCGGATTAGTCAAACCCTTCTAATGTGCACGCTGCAAAGACATTATTTGATAAATATGTAACATCATGGAATCCACGTGATATTCATCGACGGAACATAATGGTTCATCGAATCTTAAATGATGATCCATGCGTATTAAATAGTGAACAAATTCTCTCTTATAATGCTCAATATGATTATGAGCATTTGTTAAATCATGTTCAAAGACATATAAAGTGTAGTGTAGATTCTCATTTGTGAAAAAAAAGGTCTATTCTCAAATGTCGATACAATGCTCCATGAGAGGTTTGTGATGATTCAATATTGCTCATATATGATAATGGGAAAAATAAATATGAGCCTACACGAAATGTTGATAGGCTAAATGTTCATAATGTTGATCTTCTTTCAATGTGGCATGCTAATGTTGATTTTCAGCCCGTGGTTTCATGACATGTCTTGAAATATATTGCAAAGTATGCTTCCAAGGTAGAAAAGAGATAAAAAATTTACCAAGATATTTTGACTAGAATTTCAAATGCAAGCAGCTCAAAATCTCCTGTATTGTGTGCATACAGAAGGTTCCTTTCATAAACCCTTGTTGATCGTGACATTGGTGCACAAGAAACTTGTTATATGTTATTGACACTACATCTTGTTGTTTGCAGTAGGAAATTATTTTCCTTAAATGTTGGTAGAAAGGTTTTCAAGAAAGTATCAAATGATCCCCATTAATTTTCATCACCAGATAGTTTTCTTCAAATATAACAAAATCTACCTTCATTTATTGATAATTTGTCTATGATAGAAATAGCAAGATCTTGGACCTTTCATGGAAAACGTAAAAAAGAACCATGGAAACATAGATATATTCCTGCCATTGTTCGAGTTTGGCCACTTTTTTATTCTATTCCAAGTGAGGCATTTGATGAAGTTTTTGTTGGACTGAGTTACTTTTGTACAAACCATTTTGTAATATTCCCATTGATATTGGCCTCTCTAATGAAACAATGATTGAAAATTGGTGCAATTTACGATATTGATCATGGCATGTTGATCGTTCCCCTTTACCTTCTGATACTGCCGAAGAAGATGATGATTACCATGAACAAGAAACCATTGTTGAAGACGATTTTGAAGAATGGCAAGTTTTGCCTCACTTGATACCTCCAAACAATATCACTATTTCTGACCTTCAAACTCTTCATCGAAGGGAATTTGATATATGATTTAATTGGGGGAAATTTTCAAATTATGTTTTTGATGAAGCTATAGATTTTATAAAAATTGTCAAATCTAGTCGTGATATTGTTGAAAATTCTCTTTCCACAATTCCTTCACCAACATCCTTGTTAGAGAAACAATGACTTTCCTTTGAGATCTTATTACGACACTCAGTTGAATATGAACATAGTGAACTTCTTCACATGATTATACAAGGAACTACTGCCATTGGAAAGTCTTTTCTTATTCATTGTATTTCTCATGCTCTTTCTGTTTCAATAGCTAATGGCCATAGTCCATTTCTTTTAATTGCTCAGATAGGAATAACTGCTTTTAATATACATGCGAAAATAATAAAACCCACTCTAAAAATTTGTATCAAAGATATGAGACCACTACAAGGACAATCTCTTGCAATATTTCAAGAAGAAATGAGGCATATTTGATATATGTTGATTGATGAAATGGGCTTTCTAGGACCAAGATAATTCATACAGATAGATTCTAGATTACGAGAAGCATTTCCCAATAAAAAACTTCTCCTTTTGGTGGTAGATCCATCATTCTTGTGGGTGACCTTGGTCTATTGCCTCCTGTCAGAGATAAGACCTTGTATGCAGGTAATACAATAGGGAAATTGTTATGACAAAACTTCAACATTGTTGTTACTTTGGACATAAATTTTGACAGCAAGGAAATCATCCAAGGAAAACCGCTTTTCGACAACTCTTGAATAACATAAGAAATGTTGAACCCATTATTAATTATTAGGATCTTCTTATGTCATGGGTTGATATGAGTTTCCCTCCAGTGGAAAGGATTTTATTTCATTCAACAATTCACGTGTTCCCAACAAATGATTTGGTCACCTTGCATAATAGGAAAATGTTTAAGTCATTAAATAATCCAATTGCATGATTTGTAGCTGAGCATACTAGACGGGCTGAAATTGTTGGTCTTGATGATGATCAACTGTAACATGAGGTTTTTCTATGCCATGGTCGATGTGTCATGTTGACATGTAACTTGTGGGTTGAAGTCGGCTTAGTTAATGGTGCACTTGGTTACATTTAAAAAATTTACTATAGCCATGGTACAATGTTAAGCCCTAAATAGTGGCTCATTACCCCTTAATTGGCACATATTACATTAGTAATGTTAATTTATTTGTGTCGGCTTTAGTCCATTAGTTGTAATTATACCTCCTAGACTCCTATATATACCAAGGAGACATTTTCATTTGGAATCATCTTTTAATTGGACATTTATGTGGGAATAATGAGGTTACCCCCTCGAAGAGGCTTATTATCTAAATTTCTCTCTTTTTCAAGGCGTTGATTACTTATTTTTAGGTTTTTCTATGCTATATTGATATTTGGTTCTTAACATATGGTATCAGAGCTCAAGTTCTTGGGGTTTCACTGCTACATCTGAGACACCTTGAAATTTTTGCTATAACGTTTTTTCTACAACAATTCAGAAGGAACAACTTGGAGGATATTTAGTATATGGATCAAGGCACATTGGTATAAAACTTGATTTCCTGAGGCCTTAAAATTTTAGAGATACAACCTTTGTAATATAGGGTTCTAGAATCATCCTGAATTGAGTCATTGCATAATTTTCGCTCTAATTTTTTTTCTGTAACATTTTAGAACCTAAAATATGGAGGATATTCAAAGAAATTAGCAAGGTATATGTGATAATAATTTCAGCTTCTGGGTCATCTTACATTTGTAGATACACCTTGTGGAAGATAGGGTATATGACTAGTCTCAAGCAGGTGTTCCAGGTAAAACAATCATAAATTCTTCCTAGAGTATCCAAATTGAGTGAGACTAGTACTTGAATTGGATATTGGATAGGCCGTAGTAGTTCTGGTATGAGTTTCATAATTTTATATCAATTAGTTTGTGTGGGGCACGCTATATAAGTGAGATCTCCTGGAAAGGCCAAAAATCAACAAGTTGTGGGGAATTTACTGTAAATTCCACTTGTGGCGCAAAGTCGCCAACCCCCACGGTTGGACCCGCTCTCACTAGGACCTTCTTCGTCTCACAGTCCTAAAGAGTCAAAGAACTCTTCCAACTCCTCTAGGGAGTTCTCCTACCCACAATACTCCTTCTTCAACCTCCCCCTCGCTTATCGGGAAATCGAAACTCGCGAGTTCACGAGTTCAACACTCACGCTATCGAGTCTTTCACTTCTTTGAATCCCGATGGTCAAAGGGTCAACACTTCAGGTGTTGGGGATTTCCCTATCGGGAAATCGATGAATATGATGCCATGATTCACTCGCTCTCCAATTCTCCGAACCCCGAACTCCGATATGACGCCACCTGTATTCCACTAAACCGGGTGGTCCCACTCAGCTACGTCACCTCCTTCCCTCCTGTGATCGGGAATCACGGGATCATGATTTCTCCGGTTGAATTTCCTTTGCAATGTAAACTCCCGAATGCCAAACCCCGATCTCCCGGGATCTCGTGCCACCTGTCCTTGCCACAATCGATGGCCCCGATTAATTCAGGAAATCGCTACTCACGATTTCGATGAGTCTGTGCCTCACCTTTTGAATTGTCGAATGCCGAACTCGGATGGGCTTTGACCCTTCCTGCGCCTAAGGGTTAACTCCTGTGCAATTTCTCCACGATCGGACGATCCTCGGGACTTCGCGATTTCCTTCTGCGAACCCTGTCTGTTGACGCTTTCCCTTGGAGATTTCTTCCGTTTGAAAGCTTCTCCCGATTCGAATCCCACCTGGGTCTGTTCCTATGACGTTCACAATGGAACTATCCCTCCTAAGCTTGGTCCCTCTTACTCCTCCCGAGACTCTGCACCCACTGCTCACGCTCGAACTTCAACAACTCTCAAAGTTTTGAGTTCTTCCGAACTCTGTGCACTCACTGCGACAATAGTCCCACACCTTTATTTTTCTCAGACTAACAGGTTCGACCTGCACTTCTCCTGCACGGCTTGGACAACCCAAATAAGCTTATGGGCTGACGAGAACAAGAGTTCAACTGTCTAGCCTCATCAACGCACTCTATGCAGATGAATTCCACTGTACTCTATGCAGGAATCTCCTGACTCAGACAGAGAAACAATTGAAACTCATTCACCTCTTTCTCCCACAGATGGAGAATACAATGCTCCTAGCAGTCTTCTAACTCAAGAAACCTATTGTTGAGTGCTCTGGGTATTCAGTAACCCAGTGAAAGCTCCCTCAGTGGATGCTTCCTTCGGATTATAGAACTCAGAGAGTTCCTTCCTCCTGTGCTATCTGCACACTCCGTCAACGCCCTCCTGGTAGAGTATCTCTTCCACTGAACACTCAACCGCTATGTTTTCCCTATGCATTCATGCACTTCGCTCGATGTCCCCTAGAAAGAACTTCTCAGAGTCCTCAACAGACTTATGTTCCTTCAGAACTCACAACAGAGTTCCTTCCTTCTCTCACACTCAATACCCTCAAAGGTAGAACCCCTTCAGAACTACTCAGAGGTTTTGTTCACAACAGTGTCTCAGCTACACTACCTTGACTATTGAGGTGTTCAGTAACCCCAAAGTTCCTCCTTCTATATGAGTTGTTGCTTCCAGGTTGGTGCTCTCAGCACGTCTTTGTCTGACTCCTCAGAGTTCAGAAGTGCCTCCTCAGTGCAATGGTATTCAGAGTCTCAACACTCTGTCACGCCCTCATGGCATGAACCCTCAAAGACCTCTCAAACCTGAAATCAAACACACTCCCTGCAAATGCATAATAACATCATATAATTACAGCATAAGGAAAATACTCACAGGCGCACACATAAACAGGATATCATGCAGGAAAAACTGCTCTCTATTCATATATTAACAATTGGCAAATGCCTGTAAGTTTACAAGGTGCTCCCAAGCTCTCCTCGGCTCTACATGCATTCACTTTACATCTACCTGCTGACTACTCAAAATGAGATATGAATATCTCTTTTACTTGAGGTGCGCTTAGCGCTTCCCTCCAGGATTTACCTACTCTAATTAATTTACAATCAGTGGCTGTCTAATATGCGATCCAGAACTAGATCTCAGCCAATCTATAATAAATTCCTATCTTATCTACAGCTTGCGCAAAGGCATGGCATTCATGGCTCACCAGCCTAAAACATTTATTACATTCATTTCAAATATTCAAATGAGGCTGCGCCTCTATTTGAATACATGCGCGCTGACATGGTTGGTTGGCTGGCTGGCATGGAGAGATGCTCCTACATCAACTTGGCACATCCAATTTTGATCAAACCTATGGCATTGCAGAGACAAAATATCAGAGAGCTACAAAAAAAAAATTTCATACTCAGAAGGGCCAAAATTTTGGAGTCACAAAAAAAGGAAGAGTGTCTAGCAGAACCGCCTCAAAATCAAGGTTCAAAGTGATACTTGGCCAACATGCCACCAAAAAAGGGAACTTCTAAACCAAATAAGCCTCAAAACAATCCTACTTGGACTCTTGATGAAGGTGAAGAAATGCGTAGGGACATAAATGATTTACAAAAGAAGACAGTAACAAAAGATGAACTACAAGAGATGATGGATTCAACGGAAGCTAATTTGGAGGCAAAAAATACTAAGACATGGATTGTTTAAAAGGGGAGATCATGGAAGGATTGAAAAATTTCCTAATAGAGAGGACACCTGAAAGTGAAAATGTATCTCATGAAATTCATGATGAGGACACAATGAAAGTGATTCAAGAATGGAAAAACTCCAACTTTGGGTGGAAGACCAACCACGTTCCTAAAATCGATATGAGGAAGCTTGATGGCAAGGACCCAATCACATGGATAGTTCAGATGGAGCAATTCTTTGATCTACATAATGTTCCACATACAAAAAAGGTACGAATTGCTTCTTTATATTTATAACCCAATCAATTTGTATGGTATCGATGACTTTGTTCTCATAAATCACTCATCACTTGGACAATTTTTACAGAAGAAATGATAGCACACTATGAGGATACAGGGAGCAATACCTTCTTTAGCCAATTGATAAATCTCAAGAAAAAGGGTTCAGTTACAGAGAACATTGAGAACTTCCAAAGATTTAATATAAAGTTAACAGATATTTCAAATGAGCACTTGATTGATGTATTCATAGTAACTTTAAAGGATAACATTCAACATGAGGTTTTCCTTTGGGAACATAAATCATTGGAGAATGCATTTAGGGTGGAAAGAAATGTTGAAAGTAAAAATATGGCTATGGCTACTAGAAGGACCAATCCTAACATCTATAGAGAGAATAATGCTCTTTTTTCTAAAACACCTCAACCTACAAGGTTGACAGCTCAAGAATTGGAGGAAATAAAAGCAAAAGGTTTATGCTTTAATTGTGACAACAAGTACACTAAGGGACATAAGTATGGTTATACGAAATTATTCTACATAGATTGTGAAGAGGAAGAAGAACAAGAACCATCTCAAGATGAAAATGTAGAATCAATTTCATCTGACGAGTTGACTCCCATGATATCGTGTAATGCATTGGCTAGAATTATCACTCCTCAAACCCTCAAGATCGAAGGATATATCAAAAAGAAAAAGGTAATAGTCCTAATTGATTCTGGCAATACTCATAATTTCATTCATTATAAATTAGCCAAAGCTCTCAATTGCTTTGTATATCTAGCGTTAGAGTTTCAATTAATGATTACAGATGGAGGAACTATCAATTTCTCAGGAAAATGCAATAACATCAATATTACTATGGGGGAATATGTAATGAATAGTCCAATGATTTCTATTCCCATCGGTGGTACTGAAATTGTATTAGGAATCGAATGGTTACAATCATTAGGAACAGTGGCCTTTAATTTTCATGAACTTTTCATAAAATTTTCATTGGAAGGAAAATAAATTGAGTTAAGAGGTATCACAGAGAAAACCGGTAAGGTGATAAGCTATAATGGCATGACAAAATTATTGAAAAAGAGGCATCAAGGTGTTATTGTACAACTATGCTCACTTGATGTTCAAACATCTAAGCAATCTATTCCTCTAGATCTCTAAGGGATCATTGATAAGCATTCCAAAGTATTTGAAGATATTCCCAAAGGTATTCCACCCACTCGAAATCATGATCATGATATTCACCTAATTCCTGGGAATGTTCCTCCTAACATCAGGCCATACAGATACCCTTATGCCCAGAAGAGTGAAAATGAGCACATGGTTCAAGAATTGTTAGAGGCTAGAATTATTAGACCTAGACAAAGTTCTTACTCTGTACCGGTGGTAATGGTATTCAATAAAGATGGCTTATGTTGTATGTGTCTAGATTATAGAGAGATCAACAAGATCACTATTAAAGATAAGTTTCTCATTACCGTCATTGATGAATTGTTAGATGAACTACATGGAGAAATCTATTTCGCAAAGTTGGATCTCCATTCAGGGTATCATCAGATTAGAATGAAGGAAGAAGATATCCCAAAAACAACATTCTGAACTCATGAAGGCCATTATGAATTCTTGGTCATGCCTTTTGGCCTTACAAATGCACCTTTCACATTCCAAGGGTTGATGAATTCCATTTTCAATCCCTTCCTTCAAAAATTAGTGTTAGTATTTTTTGATAATATACTAATATATAGAAAGTATTGGGAGGATCATGTGTGACATGTTAACAAGGTGCTACAACTACTAAAGGAACAACAACTATATGCCAAACCATTCAAATGTTCCTTTGGAGTGAAGGAGGTAGAGTATTTGGGTCATATTGTATCTCATAAAGGTGTAAAGGTAGACCCTAACAAGATTAAGGTCATGATGGATTGGCCGATTCCCAAAACATTGAAGAATCTTAGAGGATTTTTGGGTTTGACAAGTTACTATCGCAAGTTTGTTTGGCACTATGGAATAATAGCAGCACCTTTAACGAGACTAACTAAGAAGGATGCATTTTCATGGACTACAGAGGAAACAAAAGATTTTTAACAACTTAAAGAGGTGATGTTCAAAGCTCATGTCTTGACCACTCCATACTTCACAAAAAACTTTATTGTGGAATGTGATGCCTCGGGAAATGGAATTGGTGTTATCTTAATGCAAGAAGGAAGGCCCCTGGATTTTTAAAGTCGACCACTCAAGAAAAAATATTTACACAAACCCATTTATGAGAAGAAAAATGATGGAAATACTACATGCATTGAATAAATGGCGTCCTTACCTAATAGGTAGGCACCTCAAGGTTAAAATAGATCATGATAGTCTTAAATACTTCTTGGAACAAAGACTATCTTCAGAAGAACCACAAAAATGGGTAACCAAGATATTGGGTTATGATTTTGAAATCGTCTATAAAAAAGGGAAGTGAAATGTTGTGGCAGATGCACTCTCAAGAAAGGATGAAGTTGTTGAGGCCTTTCTCTGTCCTATCTCTATCATCCAACCCGATTGGATAATAGAAGAAAGGGATGAATGGAATAATGACGAAAAAGTGTGGACTCTCATTCAAAGGTTGCAGCAGGATTCTAGTGCATTAGATACATTTACATGGAAAAATAATTCACTATGGTACACAGATCGCTTATATTTATGTAAGAACTCACAACTCAAACAAAAGGTACTATTGGAACTGCACAACTCTCTAGTAGGAGGGCACTCAGGATTTTTGAAAACCTCCCATAGGGTCAAGAAGGAATTTTTTTGGGATGTCCTTAAAATGGATGTTCAAAGGTTTGTGGTAGAACGCTTGGTTTTCCAACAAAATAAGGTGGAAACAATTAAGACCCCAGGTCTTTTACAACCATTAGCCATTCCAAGTCAGTGCTAGGAGGAGGTTTCCATGGATTTCATCACAGGGTTACCAAAATATGAAGGAAAGAGTGTCATCATGGTTATTGTTGATAGACTAACAAATTACACATATTTTTTTGCACTCTCTCATCCCTACAAAGGTAGTACAGTTTCCACTGCATTCATGGAGAGAATTCAAATGCTACATGGCTTCCCAAAGATTATTGTAAGTGATAGAGATCCCATCTTCACTGAACATTTTTAGATAGAATTATTTTCTTGTTTGGGTACTCAATTTTCTCATAGCTCATCCTATCATCCTCAATCTGATGGAAAAACCGAGATAGTGAATAAATGTCTGGAAGGATACCTTTGTTTCTTTGTCTCTGGTAAAAAAACACAATGGTTCAAATGGTTACCCTTGGCATAATGGTCGTATAACACCTCTTTTCATACTGCAACAAAAATGACACCATTTATGGCACTCTATGGATACCATCCTCCTTCCATCAATTCTTCTCTAAAATAAAAATCTAAGGTTCAAGTAGTGGAAGACCACATCGAGCATTAAAAACAAGTTGTCCAAATATTAAAGGATCACCTGACCATGTCACAAAATTGCATGAAACAACAAGCATATCAACATCATAGTGAAAGAAGTTTTGAAGTAGGGGGTTGGGTGTTTTTAAGACTACAACCATACAAATAGATGTCCCTCAAGAAATCCAAGAAGGATAATAAATTATCACCAAAGTACTATGGCCCTTAGAAGGTGTTGCAAAATATTGGTACTATGGCATACAAATTGGAGTTTCCTGCATCTTCACGAGTACACTCATTTTTCCATGTTTCATCCTCAAATAAGGTTATAGGTGACAAGATCCCAGTTCAAAATATATTTCCATAACTTGACGAGGAAGGAAAAATCATGTTGGACCCTGAAGCCATCAGTGGCACAAGAATTTGCCAGTTGAGGAATAGATCCATTTCAGAGTATCTCATTAAATGGAGGAAACTATTGGCTGAAGATTCCACTTGGGAAGATGAATATTTTATACAGAAGCACCCAGATTTACTCAAGTGTTTCATACAACACTTGTCTCAAGGGGAGGGGCATGTTAAGCCCTAAGTAGTGTCTCATTACCCCTTAATTGGAGCATATTACATTAGTAATGTTATTTTATTTATGTCGGATTTAGTCCATTAGTTGTAATTATACCTCCTAGTCTCCTATATATACCAAGGAAACATTTTAATTTGGAATCATCTTGTAATTGGACATTTATTTGGGCATAAGGAGGTTTCCCCCTAGAAGAGGATTATTATTTGAATTTCTCTCTTTTTCAAGGTGTTGAGTACTTATTCTGAGGTTTTTCTATGTTATATTGATATTTGGTTCTTAACATACAAAGCCACCCCAACTTCCAATGTTCACTATTGTTCTTGTTGATAAATACATTGGTGTTCCTTTTGACAGAAATAATTTGAATATTGTTCCCATCACACCTGTTACAAGAGGATATCGGAAACAAATTCCTCTAAAGATGGCATGGGCCCTTACTATACAAAAATCACAGGGGTTGACTTTAGATCGAGCTACTATTGATATAAGAAAGAAAGAGCATCAGGGGTTGACCTTCACATCCATATCAAGAGTGAAATCGATAGATAGTTTGCCCATATCTCCACCTTTCTCTTTGGAGCATTATGCCAAGATGAAAAATAGTTCTTATGTTACTATTAGGAAGAAATAAGAGCAACGATTACACTCCTTATCATTGTAGCATCCCATGTAATTACTTTATCTCTTCATAAGATTTGTTTGTTTCATTGATTTTTTGTCATTCGTAATTACTATTATTTTATTAATCTTTTCTTCTCTATTTTTTTATATGTTTTATACCTTTACTAGTTTCCTTTTACTATGTATATAACAAAAACATATAATTCTTTATATTTTTACATTCATTTACTACTAACCAGTAACATTTCAATATTCATATTATGATGCATAACTTGTTGCATGCAAATAAATGTTAATATGTCTCTCATATGCATACTTGGACTCTCCTACATGTAATATTTCATGATAATATTTTTTGTAACTCACGAAGAATTTTTTTTTATTTTCATACGCATTCTATTTCTATTTCGGCTCATACTTTATTATTATTATTTTTCCTATTCTGCAGTTATGGACAACTCTGATGCTTCAAAGTTTGGTTCTTCTTTGCATGAAATAAAACAACAACAAGATTTTCTTCATGGCATCCAATGTATGGTCACCAACCTACACGGTACGAACCTTTCCACTTATTTGATCCATCTCTGCAGTTCTTCTCTACACTAAAGGAAATTCTACACAGATATATACATATTTGTGATAGGGAAGCAGGGAGAAATTTGAGAAATTATTGGCTTCATAGACAAAATGTTCATGGCCACGTCGATATTAATTGGTGTTGTCATTGTCACCAATCTAGTTATATATTAGAATAAGATTCTGGCAATTTTATGGGATTTGGATATTTTTTTACATTTGGAAGCTTCATTTGGAAACCTAAACATAAATATTGTTTTATGCAATATTTTTGAATCAATATATTTTATCCCTTTCCTTTTATGTTATGGAATTATTTACATTGGTTATTTTTATATTGTTCTCTACAATACTATTGTTGCTACATTTCATACTTAACATACTCCTTAACATAAACTTTTTAATTTTTACTTTTCACTTTCACAATATTACATTACATTAAATATAACCATACTATTACATCTTCTATAATTATTGTCATTTTGTTGCAATGTCACATATTTTTTTCAATATCTACACTAATCATTTCCTTTTTTACTCTTCATATGTTTATGTATGTCATTTCCTTTTTTACTCTTCATAGGTTTATGTATGTCATTTCCTTTTTTACTCTTCATATTTCTGTATGTTTGAATTATCACATTAATTTTGAAATAAATTTATTATTTCATTAATACCTGTCAGCTATACATTATTTCTCCTTCCTCATATGTTTGTATTTTCAATAGGTGAGGAGTCCATCCACCTAATAAAAATCTACATTGAAACTGATAAAACTTGTTTTTGTTTTGATTATAAATTATACTTCTAATTATTGTTGTATTTTTCTCAACCGGGATTATGGAGAACATAGAATTTTCAATCTTTAGTTGAGCTCTATATTAGATCGTCAAACAAGAAGAATACTTTACTTTTTTTAAAAATTGCATCCTTGCCAGAAATGGTATAGTGTCACATATTTGACAATACACTTCATTTTTGGTTAAGGCTGAAGAATTCAATGTTGCAACTACAACATATTTGCGAAATGATTGGTGTTGATGTAAACTCACCTTGCATTTATCATGGACTTGTATAGTCTTTATATTATCATTGAGTAAAATTGTAATGAACAAAGTTTACAAACTTTTGAACAAATGTTTTTTTAAATTTGAAAAGAGATTTTCTTATTATATTTCTTAACTTTCATTAAGATGTTTGTTTATGATCAATTTATGAAATATGAAAATATCATATAAAATTTTGGATAAAAAAATATTGTTTACTTCTTTTTTTTAAACATGCACTTTACTAATTTCAATAGTAAATTAATTATAGTTTGTATACTTAATTGGAAATTCTTCTTTCATGCATTTCTATCTTTCTTATTTCTTTATATATATATATATATATATATATATATATATGGATTTATTTTCTACTCTTATACAAGGAAACACCATTTTTTTTTACTAAATTTTTTTTTTTAAAGGTTCATGAGCATTAACAATGCAACAAAACTAAAAAGTGATGGATGCAAAAAAGTCATAGATTTTATGATGATACAATTTATAAGTTATATGATCCACATTTGTCATTAATATATAGAAAGAAAATTCACAATGTACTAAGGGATAAAATCTCAATACTATGATCTTACCCACACCATAATATATTATGTACGTATGGATGCAAATAAGTCATAAATTTTATGATGGTTCAATTTATAAATTAGATGATCCACATGTGGCATTAAGAATGCAACACAACTATAACTAATATTTAAAGTGAAAATGCAAAGTGTGTCCCCGAATATAAGTATTTTATCGAGAACACAATGTACTATATATATATTTGTTATCAATGTATTTAATACATGTATAAATTATTGAATGATTTTTTATCGTTGTCCTTATCACAAGTATAATTCATTATCTGGAAAGTTGAAGATGATTTGTTATCAATGTCGTTAGGATATGTATAAATCATTGCCTACAAAATAAAAGTAGATTTGAGACATGCATTGTCACTAACATTAAATTTTGGTACTGGCTCTTACGGGTACTTATCTCTGATGAGGTTTTAATCTTGGATCTCTAACCTGATTATTTTAATCATGTATTAATTCTTTCTAAAATCATGTAACGTGCAACAAGTTATATTTTAAAATTTTACATTAAGGTATCATATTAAATAACAACATTGCATTCTGATGAACATAATTTCTCAATATCAAATTGTGAAGAAAATTGCCCAAAGTCGCATTCTGAGAAACTTTTCCCGGCATTCTGACGTGCATTTTCCATTGTCACAATGTAACTTTAATAATATATTTTTAAGGTTTTATTTTATTAATACTATATACTTTATTAATGTATTATTTAATAATGCATAAATACTTGATTAATACATAATTGTATTAATTATTAATGTATTAATACATTTATAATTTATTTTAACCATCTAACGATTATTGCTCAATGTCGCATTATGAAAAATATTTCCCAATGTGGCATTGTGACATGCATTTTCCAACGTCACAATGTGACTTTAATAATATTTTTTTAAGATTTTACTTTATTAATGTATTATTTAATAATGTATAAATACTTCACTAATACATATTTATATTAAGTATTACTGCATTAATATATTAATTCTAATTATGATGAATATTTCCCAATGTGACATTGTGACATCCATTTTTGAATGTCACAATGTGACTTTAATCATATTTTTGTAAAGTTTTACCTTATTAACACTTTATACTTTTTTAATGTATTATTTAATAATATATAAATACTTGACTAGTACATAATTGTATTCATTACTAATGTATTAATATATTAATTATATTATATTTTTAATTTTTTTTAACATTATAATAATAATGATTAGGTAATACATTATTATAATGTATTAACGTGTCTATGTATTATTATAATATTGATGTATCATTACTTTATTAATGTTTGATTATTTTAACAATGTATTACTTTATTATTGTATAAATATTATACTGCTGGTTTAATACTTTAATGTAATATAATATAATATTTTATTTTATTTTTTAAGACTTTAAATATTTTAAATATTGTTTGTATCAAAGAGTGTGTCACCTTTGTCACATTAAGAAGGTTGAAGATGAAATGCACCTTCTCTTAGATTGTCCAGCCTATATCCATATTAGATCTCATTTTCAAAATATTTACCACTACCGACCTTCCTAACCTCTTAACTGAATAAAAGTATGGTGATGTTGGAAAGCTTCTCTTAATGTTTTTTTAGCACAGAAACAAAATTTTAAAGAATCACAAGTAATCACTTACCCTCTTAAGGTCTGATAGACCAATTCGGTCTTAGTGGACGTTAATCATCATCATCATCATCATCTTCATTCATAAAAAACAAAACAATGATTAATTATTCCAAATACAATTGATTGACATTATAATATGTGTCATACATTTTACATTTTAAAGCCTGTAGTTTCTCTAGATGAACCAATTAAACTAATGGATTATGATTGTCACGCTAAATTTTAACATGAGGTATGAAAGAAGTTTCACCTTAACATGGGAATCCAAAATTTGTCATATGTGAAATGTCTAGACCCTAATGGATGGAGTGGAGATGATGGCGCATTACTGTTTATGAATTCTTTATTTACGTATTAAAACATTATTAATGTTTTACTCTAAAATGGTAAAATATTATTAATTTTTTACTCGAATACATTAATATTTTATTAATTTTTTATTTGTTATTGTATATGCTTTATTATTTATGAATACATTAATGTATTAATTAACAATCTATTTTTAATATATTACTGTATTACTGTATTAATACTTTACTAATGTAATTTTTATGATGATGATGATGATGATTAACGTCCACTAAGACCTAATTGGTCTATCAGACCTTAAGAGGGTAAGTGATTACTTGTGATTCTTTAGAATTTTTTGTTTTTGTGCTCGAAAATCATTAAGAGAAGCTTTCCAAAATCACCATAATTTGTTGAGTTAAGAGGTTAGGAAGGTTGGTAGTGTGATCAATATTTTGAAAATGAGATCTAATATGGGTATAGGCTGGACAATCTAAGAGAAAGTGCTTTTCATCTTCAACCTTTTTAGTGTCATAAAGGTACCACAGTCTTTCATCCCATGGCGTTTTACGAATTGACCAATGCTTAGTTTCACTATGGAGCTCGTGAGAATTTGTTCTTATCTTAGCAATAGTTATTTTTTTCTTTACACTTGGCAAAACAAATAGATAATTTTGATCTTCTAGATTAGGGTTGATTACATCTTTATAATACCTTAATTTTCTTTTTTCCTCTAACTCTTTATCACACCACATTTTTTCCTTAAATTTTGATTTGACATTTTTTTTAATAGTATCTTTATTCTGCAAAATGGTTTCTTCCATGATTCCCCAATAGTTTAGCCAAGAGCAGGCGTCTTTATGCCATCCTCGCTTGAGTCGATGGTAGTTATGACTTGATTTGGAAGAAATTTTAGGTAGCCTCTTGTCTTCCATGTTGTTTAACTTGTTCTTATACATTAGGTATCTAGTCATAGCCATGCTCTCAATAGGGGGAGGCTAGTTTCTACAAGGAGGATGGGATAGGGCGTATTTCCTTTAATTTTGAGATTATAGGTTATAAAATTCTTTTGTATTTTCTCTATCTTTCTCCAGGATTCACGAGAGATACTACAACCCCATACTTCACATCCATAGAGAATAACATGTGTAAAAAGAGTCTCAAAGACGAGTTTCTTCTTATCCCAACTCCAAAGTTCAGCTAATTTACAATTGTTTCCAAGCCCATAATAAGATTTACATCCCCCAATAATCCTTTTCTCAATGCTATAATTCCAATTAAGCTTGTGGTGAATATCAATTCCAAGATATTTGTATGAATTCACTTCCTCCAAGTTGTTGTTGTGATATACAAAGGTATAATAAGGGATCTTATTGGATTTAATAATCATGACATTAGTCTTATTAGTATTAACAGTCATACCCATATTGGAGCAAAAATCCTTGAGGATTCTTAGTTGGTTTTCAAGATCATGGGGACTCCTTTCCGTAAGAACGATATCATCAGCATAAAGAAGAATATTGATGACTATACCAGTGAGACTAGGGCCGACACAACCTTCTTTTTCCAAGCATTCTTATAATTTATAAATGTATATACCAAAAAGAGTAGGGGACAAGGGACAACCTTGTTTGACTCTGATATTGCAGTTAATCTCTTTTGACCAGCCCTTAGTGTTTTTAAACTTATCAATAATGTTCTCATACATCCTTATTGCAACAACCCTCAACTCGAGAGGTACTTTTATCTCTTCCAACCTATTCCAAAGATTTTTCATAGGAACCATGTCAAAAGATTTTCTAAAGTCAACAAATCAACAAAAAATATTGGTTTTAGTATTATGGAACTCCTATGCAATGATCCTAAAGGTAACAAGATGGTCCACAATTGAATGATATCTCCTAAACCTGGCCTGGCCTTTAGCTCTTTTATCGTGACTTTCTAGCCAAATGCTAATCTTCTTTTCCAATATGATTCCATAAAGCTTGGCTAAAATTGGGCTAATCATAATGGTCCTATAATTAGAGGGAATGTTTTTATCCCCATTTTTAAAAATAGGAACAATGAGGCTTTGCATCCAAGGTTTAGGGAAGCTCTGCTTGACTACTAAATTGAAGGGCTTGTGTATGTGAGGGATAAGGATTGGCCCTCTGATTTTTAAAATTTCAGCTTGGTAGCCTTCAATGTCCTTAGCTTACCCATTTTCGAGCCACTTAACCCCGAACTCTATGTCATCTAAAGAAAAAACTTCTTCCTTTGTAGGAACAATAGGAATGGTTTCCATGGCATTAGGGGACTCGTAAAGACTTTTAAGGTAGGAATTCGAGTCCGTTAAGGGAATCCTATTATTTTCTTTAGTATTGTGTTTTAGAATTTGGCTCCAGAACTTCTTAGGATTGAACTTGTATAGTTGTGAAAGTTGCTCTTGTTGTTTATTGATATAGTATTTTTTTTCCTTTTAATTATGGATTTGTACGTATTGATCTTATCAAGTTTTAAGGGCTCATTAGAAGCATCCCTAATGGATTTCCTAGTGATTGTACATTCTTTATCATACCAAGGGTTGGTTTTTCTATTATTCTTTTTATGGGACACCTCGAAAGAGAACTTGTTAATAGAAGTGGAAAGGGTAGTTGTAAAATTATGATAGATTTATTCAATATTGTCCTTATAAGTTAGGAGTTTTAATTTACTATTTAAATCCTTTAAGAAAATTTCAACTTTACTTTTGTCAAAGCGCAAATTCCTTTGATTATCATAATTCTCTTCAATGGTTCTCCTATGCATGGAAAATTTTAGAGTTAGGGTTAAAGGTTTATGATCAGAGTCAGGTTCATGGTCATTTAAAAGGTCAAAAGTTGTTATTTGGTTGGAAACGAGGATATCAGATATCACATAATCTACAACACTATTACCTAGCCCATGAATATAGGTCATTTGGTTGGAGTTTGGCCACTTCATTACTCCATTGCAAATTATTAGGTCTTGAGAGTTGTAGAGCTTGACCAAATCAGTACCAAACAAATTCTCAATTAGGTCTTGAGAGCTTCTTTTGTAGCTATTAGATAAAACAAGGTCCTCATCTAGCCATAAAGGATTATGGTTGGAGTCATCACTTAAAAGAGTAACTTGTTTAGTTGCAGTCCTAGCATTAATGTCTCCTAGCAAGAGGATACTACCTTCATTTTTCAAATTATAAATATCTTGTTCTAAATTATTATAGGGACAATTTTTATCTAGATTATTATTCTTATAAAAAGTAGAATTAATAGGTGCAAAATAACAAATTGCTATATACATCTTCTTAGCATTGGTGTCTGAAATTTCTATCCAAATGTATTGATTAAGAGGGTCAATCTTATGAAGTTGAATGTGAGGAGAAATTCTTTTTCTAATATAACAAGCTATGCCTCCTATCCCTCTACGGTGGGATTTTTTGTTCCATGCTGACCACAAGACAAATCCTTCCATGTTAGGGAACTTAGACTCCTCATGCTCCCAAGTTTCAGCTAGACAGATAATATCAATACCACTTGGGATCCAACTTATCATAGGACCTTTGTGCCATGGAAAGCCACAACAATTCCAAAAAAGCATCCCAAGTGTCCCAAATTCCTATTTATTATTATCCTTCTGGTCTCTATCCCTAACAATAAATTTTTTATTTCTAATTATTGCCCATTTTCCTTTTTTCCTGGCTTATTTTACCTTTTGAACTTCCTTCCTTAATTCAACTTGGTCTTCGGGGATGATGTCTTCATTTATAAATATTCCCGACCCTTTTAAGCTCAGATATTTACTAAGTATGCTATACAACTTACTTTGACATGGATCAACCTATCTTTGTGATCAATTATTTTTCCTAGCCTCTTTGCTTCTATGAGGTAAGTTGTATCAATTTGTGATTTGTTTTTTAATTCTTCTTTTACTATTGCTAGCATATCCTCCTCTTGTTGTTCTTTTATACCAAAAATTATGAGGTTCAAGGCTCTTTTGTTATGCTCATGGTCCAATTCAATTAGCTTATTCATTTACTCTTTGATGGGTTTGATATCCAATTTTTTTTCCATATTACTGAGGGTCAAATTGTTGGTTAGTTTTTCTTCTAGCTCTTTAATCCTGTCTCTCAAGTTGTGATTTTCTTCAACCCCTCCTTCTTGGGTTGATTGTTTATGTTTTTCCATTTCTTGAATTCTATCCTTCATTGTCTGCAATTCACTATTGAACCCTAAAAATCTATCCTCTATTTGAGTTTGAATGATATTTTTTATTTTTTTATCAATCATTGCCTCTAGCTCTATTTTGAGTTTTATGTCTCTTTCTTCACTCCTTTTTTCTAATGTTTTTAACACTATTTGGATTTTGGCATCTCTCTTCCCTTTTTTTTTATCTTTTTTTTTTTTTCTACTGATTCCATATAATCGTAAAGGATATGTAGGGTGATATTGGGGGGCCTCCCCTTGTTAGGGTGAGTTTTTGGAATAGGTGGTGGAGTGTTCATATTGAAAAAAAGAGAAAAAAGATGTAACAATTATTACTATGGATTGACTTTATCTCTCAAATCAACTTTTACTTATGAAACTTAAAATAAAAAAATAAGTAAAATATATTTAAATCTCTTTACGTAAAATTAAAATTGAATCAAAGTAAAAAGTGACTCACCTCATTTCAAATGTCCAAATGCTCAACCCTTTGAGGAAGGCAAAAAATAATTTCTGAAGATGGCAAAGAATTCCAGAGATTATTCTAGGTAAAAACTACAGAGATTATTCTCATTCAAAACCCTAGATATATAATCTTTGAAATAAAATATCTCCTAAAAAATAAATAAACAAAGAAGTATTATTCATGTTCAAAACCCTAGATATATAATCTTAGAAATAAAATATCTCCAAAAAAAAAAAATATTATTGTCATTAAAACCCTAGATATATAATCTTAGAAGGAAAAAAAAAGAGAAGTATTATTCCCGTTCAAAATGGCAGAGATATAATTTCAAAACCGCAGAGATCTAGTATGCCCGTTCCAAACCACGAAGAAAAATTAATTTTAAAACCGCAGAGAAGTCGTATTCTCGTTCAAAACCACAGAGAAATATTATTTCCGTTCAAAACCACAGAGAAATATTATTCTTGTTCAAAACCGTAGAGAAATATAAATATATAAAAATAATTTAATAAATAGTATTTTAATATATTACTAATAAAAAGTATTATTATATTATGACATTTATAAACTATTAATAAGGTATTATTTATTATTGTATATATTTTTTATTAATTAACATTGTATTATTAATATATTAATATATTTATAAAGTCTTATAAATGTTTTATTATTACTGTATATATACTTTATTTTATACATTAATGTATTAATTAACAATGTTTTATTATTATATTACTTTGTTAGTGTATTACTATTTTAATCATCTATAATTACATTAATAAATATTACTTATTATTTATCCATATAATACATTTATAAAGTATTAGTAATCTATTATTTTATATATATATATATATATATATATATATATATATATATATATATATATTAACTAACAATGTATTATTAATATATTATGTTATTATATATACTAATAAAATATTAATCTATTTTTTAATAAATATTACATATTATTTATTATTATTATTATATATTAATGTATTAATTAACAATGTATTATTAATATATTTTGTTATTACTCTATTAATATTTTATTAATCTATTTTTAAGAAGGTTTAATTACATTAATATATAAAATATTATATTACTTTAGTAATAATATAATATTAATGTAATAATATTACCTTTTTTTTTGTAAGTAAGATTTTATAACAAGCCTTTCAAGAGAAAAAAATTACGTCATCAACTATTTAATCCAGACTGTAATAATTGAATTGCTGTGAGGGTAAAACCAATTCAACGAGCCTGTTAGGTTGAGCACCAAAGTCTTAAACAAATAGTCATATGCAGTCTCTAACTAATAAAATTACATCGCCCCCAGGGGGTAACCGAATTATCCTTTTGGCTAATACTAACAAAAAATCAAACAAACATAATACGAATATAGGCTACAACTGGCAGAAAAAAACTAAACACTTGACTCACCATGCAGAGAAACACCTCTGCATTTTAGGTTGTGCGTTTGTAGTGAGGCCACGGGTCCAGGGAGGTGGCGTTGAGAGGTAGAACCACCGATGATGCTTCTTCCTCCACGATCGATGTTTCTTCCTCCACATGTGGCATTGCTTCCTCCACGATTGGTCTTTCTTTCTCCTTCGTGCGCAGCTACTTCCAGAATCAACTGGTCATTCTCTATTGCAAATGGTTCTCTGTCTATGGGGTGGCACATTCCCTATAATGTTGAGAGCATTTTCAGGAACTGCGTTCCCTTTCCATCCAATATATCAAATCGGAAGCGAAGGTCCTCCACTCCCTGTCGCAAATCAAAGACCAGGCCTTGAAAAATTGCAATGCGTTCTTGTAATTTTCTATAGCATGCGTAGTCAACGCAGTAGTGGGGAGACTCTTGTTAATGATCATGGATGGTGCCAAAGCCTACCTTCTGAGTTTGGGGGCAGTGAGGTAGGACTAGAGGCCAATGGACTCGTGAAGATGCAGGTGAATTGGCAGGAATGACGGGAGCTGGTTGTGAGGTGGAGGTCAGGTCTGAAATTGGCCCTGGATTGAAGCCCAAAGAGTTTCCCAAAAGATCAAACCACTCAATCTTGCATGAAAAAGGTGAGGAGAGGGGCAAAAGACTGTTGAGGCTATGGCCATACTGCGTTGAGGAGGTTGGTGAGGAGGGTGATGAGGGTACGGGTGGGGGACAAAGTGCCAAGCCGAGACATGTTTGGATTTGCCCCTCTGTCTCGGCATGTCTAAGGAGAGGGGAAGGAAATCAAACATTGGAAGAAAGTTAAGGTATCCAAGGAGCACGAGGGGGGAGCACAGTCCAGTGTAAGGTTCGGTCGAGAATAAGAGAAGATGTAGGCTCGCCTGGTGATGTTCATGTTGCTGATAATGTTGGTGCATGAAGACACACACAAGAAGAATAAATTTAGCTAAAGGCATGCAATGGAGATTTTTGAGGGTTCAACAAGAGCCCGAGAGCTAATTTAGCTCCTTAGTGTCAATGATCCTAGACGAGGAGGTCGCGCAAGACCCAAGAGGTGGTGGGGGTTTGCATCAAGTTATCTTGAAATATGCAATCAACTTCATAAAGAAGATATATCTTTAATGTAGAGATATCACCTCCATCCTATAGAAGAACTCATAAAGGACTTGTCTCAATGGAACAGTTTCTCAAGAAAATACAACAAAGCACAAGAAAGAGGCAAGAAGTGATAGAAACAACTAAAAAGGTGATGAAGGATATAATGGAACGACACCTTATTCATACAATCAATGTGCACACCATGATTCAAACATTCATGGCCACCGTAAGCAAGGATATGTAGACCCTTTCAAACAACATAAATACACATGAGGTTGTTCTTGAATACCTTAACTATCATCACACTATTTCACTCGACGACCAATATGAAGTTTCGAAAACATATGTTCGAGACAAGAGAACATGAATAAGATGAAACAACAAATCCTAATTTTCTAGCAACCATGTGCTATTTCATCTTTTTACCAACCACCCTCGATTTTGTCCCCATTCTCACACGTCCCAATAATTAGTGGGGGGGAAGATGAAAAATTTTGTAACCAATTATTGGGAATGCAAGAAGTCATTTTTCGGGAGTTAGTAATAGTTGTATAAATAGAGGAAGAAGCCCATTTTTTGATGGACCTTCAAGCTTGGTATACACTCGATAAACTATTTTTAGATAAAATACTTTGTTAACTAATATTGAGAAGCCCTCAAGGAAAACTTTTGATAGAGAGAAAAACTTGTGTGTATTTCTATTATTAAAGGTCTTCAGAAGCTCTATTACTGAGTCTCCATATTTTATTCTCAAATCGTACAACTTATTCTACGATAAAATATTTTTTACCAGGGACTTATACTAATACAAATACCCTAATGCATGTCATAATTCCTTGATTGTAGCTTCCCCCGTCACATTTAGTAATAATTAATATGAGAGACACAACAAGATTATGCTATTTTCCTTTTGATCCAACTTTTTCCAATCTTTTGTTGACATTCTCGTAGGTGCAACAGTTGGATCTATAATTCCCCATTGATCTATGTCTACCAAAATATCTTTCATATTGAGCTTCCACAACTAAAAAAATTTCCTGTTAAATATTTTGATCTCTATTTTTTAATTTATCACCATTTATTTTCACCACATGAATCGATATCATAGAGATCCCACTTTAAAAATGTTTATCACATACCCAAGCCAAACCCTTAACCACAAAAACATCCCCCTAATCCTAATAACTTCTTTAATACCAAATGTAATTTTTAAACCTTTTACAACAATGCATTGCACACACAAATTCTTAACACAAAATAAAATAATTTCATTCATATATATACACAGATATTTACCCTAGAAATCCAACCGAGAAAACCAACAACCTATTTTATATCCACACCTCTAATTCTATTCATAATTCATCTTCATTGTTTACAATACAACATATATGATCATGTGACTTCCAAAAACGCCTAATCCATTGAACCAAATTAGATTACCACTTTAATTCCTTAACCTGAATTATAAAAACCATGGGTTGAAATACCATGTGCCACTAAACTACCAAAAGGAAAAAACCCACCCTCACCAAGGGCAAAAGACTTCCCAAACATTTGGAAAATAAATCCCCAAATGTTTATTTTAGAGGCATCCACTCTTAAAGTCCCTAATAAGGGGACCCACAATTACGCAAAGAATATAATAAATACCCAACACCTTTGTTTACCACTAAAATTTAAACAATCATATATTACTACACATAATATGTCATACGGGAAAAAGGTTAAGATGCATGTAGAATGCAAAGATACGATCTTTTGCATGTAAATTTATCACACTCTAGAAAATCAAATCTAAAAATGTTGTTCTCTTACACAATTTTTGTTTTTATTTCGGCTTATACTTTGTGGGAAGTAAAGTTTCTTATTTTTATTTTTCTTCTTTGAATGATATATTTCTCATCTATGCTAATTCATATTTTTTGTTTCTATTTTTTGTTTCCAAAGTTGTAATGAAACTTTGTAGTTTTTTTCTAAGATAAAGGAAATCCTATGAAAATTTCAACATATTTGTGACAGAGAGGCATAGAGAAAGCTAAGAATAGAATGGATTCAAAGGAAACGTGGTCATGCAATAAAATTTGATCTTAATTGGTGTTGTGCATGTCACCAATCTCGTTGCACTTTCGAATCGATTTTGTTATCTTTACCATATAATGGTTTTAATATTTTTTTGCATTTAAAAACTTCATTAATTATATTAAAACATAATTTTTTTATATACAAAATTCTTTTAGAACTATATATTTTATTTGTTTCCTATTGTGTTCTTTGTTATGGAATCATTCATATTGTTTGACAAGGAGAAAGCTTAGAAGAAAATGGCTTCAAATGAAACATGATCATGTAGAAAAAGTTGATCTTAATCGGTGTTGTGCAATTAACCAATGTAGTTTCACTTTAGAATAGGTTTTGTTATCTTTACCATATAATGGTTTTAATATTTTTTACTATTTAAAAACCTCATTTAATTATGCCAAAACAATTATATTTTTATATGAAATTCCTTTAAAATCGTAGATTTTATCTTTTTCCTTTTGTTCTATGTTATGGAATCATTTTTATTGTTTTTTTTTGTATTTTTTTATCGAAATATTGTTTTAGTATTTTTCATACTTTATATATATTCTTTAGCACAATATTTTTTCCTATTGTTATTTACTTTCTCAATGATACATTATATTAAAGAGAATTGTATTATTATTATTATTATTATTCATTATAGAAAAGCATAATACGTACATTTCTTTAATAGTTATTGTCGCATTTGTGCAATTTAATATATTTTCTAAATGTGTACACTGAACATAACCTTTATTACTTTCAAATGTTGATATTTTTATTTTCAAAATGTTGATATATGTCATTCCATTCAATTTAATCACTTTGTTATTTATAAGTTGTCATAGTATTTTCAAAATGAAATTCCTTTTTCTTTTATAAATGTCAACTATAAATTAAATCCCCTTTCTACTATGTTATATGTTATGTGGCATGGAGAGAAAAGAAGAAAGCAAATATGTTTATTTGTATTGGTACTTTTTTCATGGTTCATATAAATATGTTTACTGTTATTTTTCATACATTTTATATTTTTTTACACAACCTTTTAGATTATTACTATTAATTTTCTCAATGTTACATTTCATTAAAACAACCATTTAATTTTTTTTTTCAAAATGCACAGTTTATAGATGTATATAGCTTTAATTTTTAGTGTCCATATGTTACAATCTCTCATATTATTTATATGTCTACACAAAAACAATGTTCAAATATTTTATTCCATTCAATTTATTCATATTATTACATTTAAAATGTAACATTATGGATTAATATTAAAGTTTACACCTTAATGTATGAGAGTGAATGTTCAAATATTTTATTTCATTCAATTTATTCATATTATTACATTTAAAATGTAACATTATAGATTAATATTAAAGTTTACACCTTAGTGTATGAGAGTGAAACATAATCTCTTGGATTTTGAATCTTTAATTTAATGTCAACTTCTTAAAATTATTACTCTCCAAATGTGGACATGTGACATACTCTTCAAATTAAATTCAAGACCAACTTCAAACATAGCATATATTTGTCTTCACATCACTCAAATAATATCCAATTAATCATGGTGAATTTTTTACTTTAAAATTACATTGTTTTATACTAAACCTTTTCAAATTTTATTATTAAAGTCTCTCTTTATGCAATAAGATTAAAATTCAATTCTTATTTAACTCATCCTCCTATTTTATTTTTTTTAAATTATGAAAATATTTTATAACATTTGTCTCGACCATAATATAAACTTCTTCATGTTGCAATTTAACCCTTAAAGAACAACATAAAGTTATATAAACCATCATGAACATTGAAATGGGACAAAAAACAATGATGAACATGTTTAAATATTCACCAATACTTAGAGTGGGGGGTGAATCAATATTGATCATTTTTTACCATTTTTAACCTTAAGCACATCATGTAAACATTAACCATTAACAATGTCATTCATCATCACAAAAAAACCATACACAGAACATAATGATTTTTAAGTGGAAACAATGATTTTCACAGTCTCCTATCTCAGAATACAATATTCACCATCAACCATAGCCACAATAAATTTCCCTCATAAAAGAGGGTTGCCTTCTAGGGAAAAAAACCCTAACATAATCTCTACCATTAGATCTTCGACCTTATAATGAACGGTCTAGATTTGCAATGAAATTAGAATATACATTTACAAGGCAATTTTTCCTTGAGGGTCTCGCTTGCCCCCATACCCCCTAGCCGGGGGAATATCCCCCCCGAACCTCGTAGAGGGGGTACCCCCCCTCTACACTCCCCCGCATGGAAGAGTGTACATACTTCTGGGGTGTAAATACTTAATGGGGTATAAACATGGCTAAAACTAAAAGACCTATGAATCAGGAAGATAATCAGGCTCCACAACCAACAACACTAACTTCTAATATTCTTCAACAGCAATTAGAGGGAAGCACCAACACCCTAATTTACAGGAACCAATATTAAGGAATCTCCAACTCCCTGATTACCTGCACCATCTAGAAGGAGGCACCAACTCCCTTGCTTTATGAGCTCCAACTAGAAAGAATCACTCATTCCCTAAAACACAAGAACACACTTGTTTAATGAAGACACCAATATTCTCAACTAAGAACCAACTCAATAAGATATCACCAGTCCAAGATCTCCATACAAAAATTACTTGACTTCACCTGCATGCTCCATTCCATAGACAATCCTTCAAACCATAGAAAAATTCATAGCATCATTGATAGAATGTAATCACTTATGGAAACATACAATGATGACACCATCCAATCACTACAATTCCCAATAATGAAAACATCCACTGACGACAACATCACAAATTCATAGAAAAGCATATGGAAGAATCACAACCCCATGACAATAGAACAAATTCATAGAAGAGCATACGATGAAATCACAATCTCATGGAAACATTACAAAAACATAAAAACTTCATAGTAGAGCATACGACAACATCACAAACTCACAACATTGCATACAAAAACCTCACAACCTTACGACAACGTCACAACCTTATATAATACCTTGAGAATAATACATACCCTAAGAAAATCCCTCATAATTCTCTTGCACACTAGAAGGACAACCCAACACATTGATCACACCTTATAATTGATATATTTGTTGTTTACACTAAAAATGTGAAATTATATCTTGTATTTACAGTAATTTTGTCCCAAAAATTAGTTAATCCAATATCAACTTTCTTGATAGGTTGTCAGACATAAAAAATCATATCTCCTAGGGCCTAGGGAGTTAGAGGGACTTTCATATACCATTTGAAATGTATCAGAATAATATTTCCAACCATGTAAATTTTTCTTCCATTTGAGTTAGTTATGTTTGGTAAACATGCCCTCAAATATATGGTATCGAAATTGACCACAAATAATACTACCAACAATATCCATCTTCCAATCTTTATCTTGGACATTTGTAGGATTATTCACTTGAATTTATGGGATTATTCACTTGTATTTAGGGCTTCTTCAAAGATATGTAAAGTATCCATTTGTGTACAACTCAATGTGGGCATGTGCAAAAAAACACATGTTATCTCATCTTGTGAGGGACATTCCTAAAAGCTATGCCATAAGGGGACCACTTTGGAGTTATATAAATTTATTTCAATGATCCTTCAAGGGACTTCAAGGATTATTCAAATGGACACATCATTACTTCTTTAGGGTCTTCTTCAATTTTCTTTTACATTGACTTGTCCTCATGGCTTGACTACTTAATGTTGGCTTCTCAAGGTTTCATCAACTTGTCTTAAAGGATTCTTCTTCGGGATTCATGGATTTAAGGCTTATTCTCCTGGCTTCATGGATTTAAGTATTCTTTACTTGGATTCATGGATTCAAGTATTTTTCACTTGATTTCAAGGCTTCAAAATTAAAACAATCTCAAGGATTCTTTACTTGAATTCATGTCTTCAAGGCTTCTTTATTGGGATTCATGGCTTCAAGGCTTTTTCACTTGGATTCATGGCTTCAATACTCAAAGAATATCCCATTTTCACTACAACATCATCATAATCATTATTACATCCTTATCATTAATGCCACATAATCATCATCACATCCACTTTGACATCAATGGCAACATCTTCTCAACAATACCCCCCTTTATCATTTATGGCAACACCTTCTACCTTTTGCAGTGATGCATTCTCACTCTATCCTTCAATTTTTTTCTCTCATCATTTGAAATAAATGGAAAATGGATCATTTTTTTGTTATCATGTTACTCCCCCTATCACCAATAGTTTGTTTATCTCCCCTTTGACATCCAGGATAAAGAGTTTCTTCCCCTATGGATTTTCATGACACTCTTTCTTATTCCATTGCTCCTCCTATATTCATCCTTTCATCCATTGTCATTTAACTCATTTTATTTCTCCCTCCATCATTAATTGTTCCTTATTTTGACTGTAATGCTATTTTGTGAGCATATTTCCATTTTGAAAATACCCCCCTTTGATTGTGTTGAGTCCCCCTTAGATTGGGCCATTTATTGAATCTTTTTGAAGTAGCTCCTCATGTGCCCCTTGTTGTAGTTACTTCACACACACCTAGGATTTGTTTTTCCTAATGTTATTCCTTGTTTATTAGTCATAATTAGTCATTATCCAGTCTCCTATATTTTAGGGGAGAATATTCTCTTTCAGTTGACAGTTCAGTTTGACTAGTTGATTTGAGTTTAGATGTTGCATTGGTTTTGTCACCATGCAATGTTCGGATAATCACCAACTCACTACTCTTTGTTCAGTCAGTTAACTGAAGACTAGTTGACTAGTTAACTCAGCTAGGTGGCAGTTCACTCCCGTAACTACCTGAGAGACTAGACAAGGTGGCAGTTTACTCTTGTAACTACTAGTGTGTGTCCAAATTAATCTAGACCACCACTATGGCTCATTATTTACTCATGTATCCTATATCTATTGTAAATTATTCACTCGTTATGTGTGGAATACAGTTAATGAGAATTCTTCCATTCTTTCTCTCTTTCTTCTTCTTTCTCAATATCTCTCTACAAATGTGTGTGGTATTTTCTAGCTAGATCTATTCTGTGCAGGTTCAACACATTTACATGGTATCAGAGCCAACGGAATGATAATCAAAAGCTACACCAAATCATTTTTTGCAAGTACAAAAGATTGAAGACAACAAAAAGATGGATTATTCGCGAGAAATAGTTCTCACGCCTCATAACTATTTGGAATGGAAGCCAAAAATTCTTCCTCATCTTAGATGCAGATGCTTGTACCAAGTAACTATGGAAATGGAAGTAGATCCTGATTCTATCGATGAGAAAAATGACTTTCTCAATAGACAATATATGGCCATAGGAAGTATCGGCATGTCTATTTCTCCTGAACTTTTCCATCAAGTATATGAAGAATCACAAGGATCAACTCCAAATGAATTATGGACCAAATTGGAGGTTCTATTTGGGAATACATAATATTGTGAAGATTTCATGCAGGAGGTTGAACAGATAGAGCCAAAAGAGAAGCCATCAGAAGATCAAGCCTCTTATTATGTAGAGTCTTCTACAAAAGTATTTGCATAAATTTGTATTCCATTAATTGAAGATGATTTCTACTCCATTTAATTTTTGTTTTTTGCAATTCATGTGGAAGATATATGGAATGTATCTTAGTAGTCACATGCAGACACTTTTGCATGCACCATGCATGCATATCAGGAGTCAAAAAGGGAGTCACGCACATCAGATGTCATTCTGATATTTTCTGAAAAACAACTGCAGAAACAAATTGGATATTTGAATTCCTCTCAAGAAAATATCCAATTTAAAAAAAAACGATCGTCTGAAATGAAGTCTGGAATGTGAAGTTATGATTGTTTCAAAATCAACAAAATTTCATCATTTTTCTGGAAACGACCGGACGGTTTTCAAAGTTTTATCCAAAATTTATTTGGATATTGTTCATTACAAGAAAAGAAAGTGGTTATGTGTGGAAATATCAATGATTCATATACTTCATCAGATCCCTACAGACATCTAGATCTTCAACAAAATATTCAAAGAGCACAAACTTCAACAGTTGTGAGGTCTTCTTGGAGTGAAGGACATGGTTTCTTAGCAACTGCCTTTTGTTCCTTATCATTTTTTATTTTATGCATTGTAATTTGAGGGGGGGGTTTGTTCCCATGAGGTTTTCCCTCTTTCCTCATTTAGTTCAGTGTATCTTTTGTATTTGGGTACCTAACATGGCCTCATAGTCGGGACCCATTCTTTATTTTCACCATAGTGATGTTCAGGGGGGGTGTTGGAGTTGCTTCACACACACATAGGATTTATTTTTCCTAAGGTTATTCCTTGTTTATTATTCATAATTAGTTATTACCCAGTCTCTTATATTTTAGGGGAGAATATTCCACATGGAGAATATTCTCTTTTTGTTGACACTTCAGTTTGACTAGTTGAGTTGAGTTTAGATGTTGCATTGGTTTCATCACCATGCAACATTTGGATAATCACCAACTCACTACTCTTTGCTCAGTCAATTAACTGGAGACTAGTTGACTAGTTAACTTAGCTAGGTAACAATCCACTCTCGTAACTGCTTGAGAGACTATACTAGGTGGCAGTTTACTCTTGTAACTATTGGTGTGTGTCCAGATCAATCTAGACCACCACTATGGCTCATTATTTACTCATGTATCCTATATCTATTGTAAACTATTAACTCTTTATGTGTGGAATACGATTAATGAGAATTATTTCATTCCTTCTCTTTTTCTTCTTCTTTCTCAATTTCTCTCTGCAAATGTGTGTGGTATTTTATAGCTAGATCTATTCTGTGCAGGTTCAACACATTTACATCCCTAAGGCACATGCACCAACCTATTGAATGAAGACACAAATATTATGAACTAAGAACCAATTCAATAAGATATAACTAATCCAATATCTTCATACACAGAGTACTTATGATCACCTGCATGCTTCATTTTGTAGATGATCCTTTAAACCCTAGTAGGAATCATACAATAATTCCTATAATTTAATAACTAATGGAAAGATACAATAATGGTAACATTCATTCGTGGAAACGTCCACCAACAAAAACATGCACTCATGACAACATCACAAATTCATTGCAGAGCATATCGTAGCATCACAATATCATGACAACATCATGGAAACATCACAAATTTATAGTAGAAAATACAAACACATCACAACCTCACGTAACAACAAAAAAATTCATAACAAAGAATACGACAACATCACAACCTCACAACAATGCATATGACAACCTCACAACCTTAAAACAACATCACAACGTTATAGCATACCTTGAGAACAAGAGAGACCTTAAGAGAATCCTTTATAATTATCTTTCACAACATAAATACACCCAATCAAATTTTTATCTAGGTGGATATCGATGGCCACCCACCTTTTCCAACTCACTCAAAAGAATTTTCTAGTAATTTTGGCAATTTACTATTTTTAGCAGTTTTTAACTTCTCGAGCCGGTTTGAGGACCTAAATGATGTTTTTCATGATAGGGAACCTCAATTATAGACAAAGGATTGCATTTATCCCCTTAAATTAATCTCCTCATAAATACCTTTCCAGCGAGCTGTTGTACACCCTAAACAAATATCATATGCAAAAGTTACGACCCTGAGAAGTTAATGTACTAACTTACCCCAACGTGGCCCACATGACTTTTGGCGCTTCATCTCCTAGGTTTAGTTTTTTGGATGTCTAGGGTTTTGGAATTCATATTTATTTTAAAAATTCCTTGAGAGCCTCAGTGTACTTATCTTCTTTTGAATGAGTATAAACCTAACATCTCTTCTCAGAGATAAGTTGCCACCATTCTAGAAAGCATGTTTTCAGTCTGCATTTTACAGTTTTCAACATATTTCTTATTTAATATAAGTCAAGTTTTACTGTATCTCTATTATTGTTCATTGTTTATCTTTTTTTAAATTATAAATAAGAGGTTTCATTTTGTTTCTCTCACAAATACGGATTAGTGGTACGAGAGTGGTCTTCTCCTTGTCAGTTTTTAATGCATGTCCCCGACGTGGTCAGGGTATAGAGAGTTGGGTATCAAGCTTGTTTCTCTTAAGGAAAACTACTCTCTGATGCCCAAGAAACCTCCAATGGTGGGAGAAAATAAATACGATGAGACAAGCTATCCTTTCAAAATGTTGCTCGAGGAATCCCTTGAGCGATAAAGGAATGAGATGATGGACAACTTCGCACAAATCCTTCGATGACTGCTGAAAAGGGACGCATCCACCTCAAGAGGAAGTGCCACCCTCTTCAAGGTATAGATAAATTTTGATATTCCTATATTTTAAGTTCAAATAGATGAGGATTTCATAGATAAATGGTTAAGCCTTCCAGAAGGGTATTTTTCCATCCAAAACTTTTCCAATAGAAAAAATATTATATTTGTGCTCCTTAAGGCCACCCCAAATGTCAAAGATTGGTGGGATAATTTTTGTGAGAAAAATGAAACATAAGAATGCACATTATTTGTAGTTTCACCCACTTGGGATTCCTTCAGGGGTGATATTAAGGAAAAATACTACCCTATTGAAAGTTATGACTACTTCTATACAAGATTGACCACATTGTGACAGGAAAGGGACCAAACAGTCCCAGAGTTCACCAATGTCTTCCATACCTTGCACACCAATATGGGTATAAATATTTTGAGGGACATCTGGTGTTCAAGTACCACAACATTATGCATATATACATCTAGAAAAAACTGGATTTTTTTAACATATCGTACTTGGTCGTATATACATCAAAATCGAGCAAAGGCTTAAAAAAAAGATGTGACAGTTTGGGTCTGGGAACCCCTCATAGAAGAAATAGAGAAATGTAATCCCTAACCTACAGAACAAAAGAGAAACAAAATATGGGAAATATCATGACATACATTCCAAGCCACAAGAAAAGAAGGATAATGTAAACATGAAGAAAGATATTGAGAAGTTGTGCAACTTCCATAAGAGCCCCTAGCACAACATTGTTGAAAGTAAAAGCCTTTGAATCAGATGTGGGTTCTGAATCTGAGTCAGAACTAGAGAAGGGGAGACAGATCATTGAAATGGAACCCAGTGGCACCATTTCTACCAACAAGATCTATCCCGATGAACCTGATGATCCAGAGGAAGGAGATCACCTCTTTCATTCACATATGTGGGTGAAAGGAACTCCACTACACTTTATCGTTGATAGCGGTATCCAAAAGAACCTCATCTTAGTATAGGTCATCAAGTATCTAGCCCTGCCAAAAATGTCGCACCCATAGCCCTAAAACATCATATGTCTCCTTCAGGGAAGCGATCTTCGTGTCAGCCAACAATGTAGCTCATCATGCAACATCAAGCCATTCAAAGATGAGGTATTGTGTGATGTTTCTCCCCTTGAATTTTATGATGTTCTTTTGCTCCAAACTTATTTATGGAAACATCATGTTGTATATAATTTTATGCCTCATAGTTTTAATATTACTTTGAACATGAAATTGTACAGGATACTCGAGGTAGTCCCACCTAGTGTTATTTCCTTTATCTCTTCCAAGCAATGCATGAAGGTCATTTCTTGGAATCGAAAGTTTTTCTTCTTCGTGATTATCTATTTGAGTGAGTGAAAGGTTGCAGCCACATCCATGGCCTCTTTGGTTGACCTCTCCATGCAGCATAAGAAATTGGATAAGGTCGTGGAAGAATATGAAGAAAAATTCTCATCACTTATTGGAGTACCTCTGCACTAGCAGATCAAGCATCGCATTGATCTAACCCCTGATGCACTACTAACAAATAGTCAAGTCTATCACCATTCTCTGCTAGAAAATGAGGAGATCAAGTGTCAGATCGAAGAACTACTCCACAAGGGGAACATGTAGCCCAACTCATCACCTTGTGGAAGCCCAATCATGTTGGTGTAGTAGAAATACAAGGCATGGCGACTCTACATTGATTATCAGGCCCTAAACAAAAACAAAGTCAGGAACCGGTGCCCAATTCCTTGAATCGACAATCTCCTTGTTTAGATCAAGTGGGACAAATAATTCAGTAAGATTTATCTAATCTGTGGCTACCATCAGGTCCCAATAGAACAAACAAGTCTATGGAAAACTGCCTTCAAGTCAAAACAAGGACTTTTTGAATGGTTGGTCATGCCCTTTAGTTTGATGAATTCCAGAACAACTTTTATGAGGTTTATGGATGATATCATGCAGCCTTTCACTAATTATTTTGTGGTGGTATATCTAGATGGCATCCTCATCTACAATAATACTTGGGAAGAACACTTGCACCATATTCAATAGGTTCTTCACACTCTACGATAGCACAAGCTCTATGCCAACTTTGAAAAATGATCCTTCAACATAGACAGGTTCCATTACCTATAATACATTGTTGATGTGCATGGTATGCATGTTTATCCAACCAAGATCTATGTCAACTGTGACTGGCCAGCCCCAACCACACTCATTGAGAATTGGAGCTTCTTAGGCCTTGCCAATTTCTATCGCATTTTCATTTTGGGATTCTCCCATTTTGCATGGGCCCTCAATCAAATAACTAAAGGTGGTGGTAAGGAAAAATTTATGTGGGGCGAGTCCCAACAAAGAGAATTTGATTATTTGAAGCAGTGCTTGTGTTGAGCACCAATGCTCTCATTACCTAATTTACAACAACCCTTTTAGATCATGATAGATGATTCAGACTATGTTGTGGGCTCAATCCTCACTCAACATGACCACTTTGTGGCCTATCATAGTGAGACACTATCAAACATTTTCCATAAGTACCCTACTTACGACAAATAAATGTACTACATTGTGCAAGCCTGCCTCCAATGAAGCAATCACATTCTGGGGAAGGAGACAGTGATCCATGGTGATCATAAGCCGCTACAGTTCATGTAGTCACAAGACAAATTGCAGAATGACCACCATCATAAGTGGTCCACATATTTGTAGCAGTTCCACCTCAACATCAAGTATAAAATAGGAAGTACCAACTGAGTTGTCAATTGCCTTAGCTGACCTTTAGTCGTGGCACTCACCATAGTGCTAGACTCTTGCGGCCATGAGACCTCCAAGTGGCCCCACATCTATGATATGGATCCCAACTTCTCCAACACCTACCAGATGTTGTGCGCCAACACAATTGTCAATAATTTCCATATTCAGGATGGGTTGGTGTGCCATCTGGTCCATATCTGCATTCCATCAAGAGAGTGAACGAAGATAATTTGGGAATCTCACTACAGTCGGGTGGTAGGATGCTTCAACGTGGAAACGACAATGGTAATGATGCAACGATATTTATACTGGATGAAACTTAGACATGATGTTAGCAATTATATATGATCCTGAACTGCCTGTGCTATTTCCAAACCAACCATCAAGAAACAAGGAATGTACACTCCTCTTCCTACTCCTGATAGACCATGGGAATCCATATTAATGTACTACATGTCGGGCCTCCCTTCCACTAGGTAGGGAAATTACTATGTTTTTGTGGTTGTTTATCTCTTTTCCATGATGGCAATTTTGACCACATGCATGAAGAGCGTCACAGCGGAGGACACTACCACACATTTCTTTGAAAAAGTGTGGATACACTTTGGGATCCCACAAACCATTATCTCATATCAGGATATCCCATTCTTCAACACATTATGGTTGAGCATCTTGTCATTGATGGAAACCAAGCTCACCAAGTACACTACCTTTCACCCCTAGACAGATGGCCAAACCAAGGTCATCAACTGGATGATTATGCACATCCTGTGCATGTACAATTATAAGCACCCCCATACCTGGGATGATATTATTCCCTATGTTAAATACAACCACAATAGAGCCATACATACCTCAACCGCCCATATCACCTTTCAGGTGGGGTTGTGATTTCAACCACTGGGTCCATGGATGTTGCAATACCCCTTACGGCCACCCATGAAAAATCGTTGCATCCTCCAAATGCAACTGAAAAATCCACCTGGTTCATTGAGCAGATCCAAAAAATCCACCAACATGTTCAGGATACTTTACAGAAGTCCAATGCCAATTACAAGCAATGCCATGATCAACACTAGGTGCCACACTAGTTTTAGGTGGGAGACAAAGTTTGGTTGCACTTGCAGAAATAACGCCTTATAGGGCCTCATCAAAATCTTCATACACTCCTTTATGGGGCTTAAAAATTTACCAAAGGTGTGGGTGACAATTCTTTTGATCTCAAACTTCTCCCCTTCCTTGTATTGCACCCAGTGTTCAATGTGGACCTCCTTCGACGTTATTTTCCACCATTATTGGACACCTCAAAGATAAAAAAAAGGTTGAAACCAACATATCTCAACCGTGACTGCATGGAACCAGAATCCAGGGATCAGATCATTAATGCATAGGTCAAGGGCACTTGTGAACAGAGAATCCAAGTTTATCGGGTAGTCAAAGAAGGGCAGCTCCTGTAGCAAGGAAAGTGGTTCACCTGGGGCCAAATTCAGTAGAAATTTCCTCATATGGTGGGGGAACTCAATGCAATGGATACCATTTCTTCCTAAGGAGGGAGTATTGATCCAGGTGGCTAGTGGTTGCCACCCACCTTTTCCAACTGGCTCAAAACAATTTTCTAGCAATTTTGGCAATTTATTAATTTTAGCAATTTTTTTCTTGTGGGGCCAGTTTGAGGGCCTAAACGATATTTTTTCATGATCGTGCACCTCAATGGTAGACAAAGGCTCTCATTTATCCCCCTAAATGAATATCCTCATCAATACCTTTCCAAGGAGCTATCGTGCACCCTAAACAAAGATCATATGCAAAAGTTACGACCATAGGAAGTTAATGTACTAACTTACCCCAACGGGGCCCCCATGACTTTTGCCGCTTCATCTCTTAGGGTTTGGTTTTTGTATGTATAGGGTTTTGGAATTCATATTTATTGTAAAAATGCCTTCAAAGCCTCATTGTACTCATCTTCTTGTGAATAAGCATAGCTGTCAGATCTCTTCTTAGAGATAAGATGCCATCATTCTAGCAAGCTTGTTTTCAGTATGCATTTTACATTTTTCATCATATTTCTTATTTAATAGAAGTTAAGTTTTACTTTATCTCTATTATTTTTCACTTTTTATATGTGTTAGCATTATAAATATGTTCTTTCATTTTGTTCCTCTCATAAATACAGATCACATTGTGTTCACCTCACACTTAATCTTTTCAATGGTTACACTAAAACTATTAAATTATATCTTGCATTTATAGTAATTATGTCCCCAAAATTAGCTGAGCCAACCTCAATTTTTTGGCTGGGCTGTCATACATGAAAAATCATATTTCCTCATTTTTAGGGAGTTAAAGGGACTTCTATATACCATTGGAAAGGCCTTGGAATAGGATTTCCAACTAGGTAATTTGTGATTCCATTTGAGTTAGTTGTGTAGGGAGAAAATTCCCTCAAATATAGGGTATGCAAATTTACCACAAATAATACTTTCAATAATATCCATCTTGAAATATTTATCGTGGACATTTGTAGGATTCTTCACTTGATGTTAGGGGATTCTTCACTTGGTTTTAGGGATTCTTCAAGGATCCTTGAAGACTCCATTTTCATACAACTCAAAGTGGGCATGTGGAAACAACCACTTGTTATCTCATCCTATTAGGTCCATGCTTAAAATATACGTCATAAGGGGACCACTTTGGAGTTATATACATTTATGTCAAGGATAATTCAAGGAACTTCAAGGCTTCTTCAAGTGGACACATCATTACTAATTACGGAGCTTATTCAATTTTCTTTGACATTGACTTGTCCTTGTGGCTTGACTAATGCATGTTGGCTTCTCAAGGATTCATCAACATGTCTTCAAGGATTCTTCTCTTGGCTTGATTGATTCAAGGCTTATTTACATGTCTTCATGGCTTCAAGGCTTGTCCAATTGTCTTTATAGATTCAATACTTGAACAATATCAATGGTTATTTACTTGTCTTCATGTCTTCAAGGTTTCTTTTCTTGGTTTCATGGCTTCAAGGATTCTTGACTTGGGTTCCTAGATTCAATACTCAAACAATATGCATTTTTCACAGTCACATTATCATCATTACTATTACATAATTTTCACTACTGCCACATCCTCATCATCAGTGCCACTTTCACATCAATGACAACATTTTTTGAATAGAACATACACTTCAAATTAGTAAAAAAAGATTAACTTTGCAATGCAAAATAACCAGTAGGAATGTACCAGATGAAGCAGACCCTTCTAGATTATTGTATTATGACAAAATCGATAATATAAAATTTGACATAAGTCAACCAACATAAATAGATTGGAGCATAGGCCTCACCTTCTAGCTAGGTTTTCTCCCATATTTCATTTGTTAGGATACATATAAGGTTCATTGTGTGTGGATGGTCTATTAGTTTTCTCATTTATTTCACTTTCATATTTCGATTATTTCATAAATTCAAGAGAATATAGTAGTTAATTAATCAAGTATCTAATGAAAATTAGTTTGTATAGTCCAATATTTAATAATATTATAATATATTTTGTGACGAATTATTCTAGTGGAATGTGCATGGAAATTTACAAATCATATTAGTATCAAATACAATTTCTTTGGTATATTTATAAAATGTTGAACGATCTAGGAATTAGCTTAATAAAATTGTCACAGAATCCTAGCCATGGCAGATGATTCTTTTCACAACAACCCTATATATATATATATATATATATATATATATATATATATATATATAGAGAGAGAGAGAGAGAGAGAGAGAGAGAGAGAGAGAAAATGACATGTTTTCAAGGTTGGAAGAGAAAGTCATTGATATCTCTTGCAATATGACCCTCCTCATTACATCTCTAGAAAAACATATCAGTCCATTCGAGGAGGTTGGAGGCTCTTACTCAAAGATGAGATCATAGGGGAAACTGAGATATAATGAATACCCATAAAATGAGTCAAGGAAAGAACCCAAGAAAGAGGAACCAATTTCCAATGCCATTATCATTTCACATTCTTTATTTAAAACAGAAGTGAAAGTGGATATCAAGCCATACCAAGGTGAGATTGATGTAGTAAATTTGAGTCATTAGTTGTAATAATTAGAGGTTTATTTCTATGTTCAAATATAGAAGAAGATAAAAATATTCATTTGATAGACTAGAATTATAGGGTCATGCATTAAGGTGGTGGGAGAGTCACATTGAAACACTTAGGCTAGAGGGTGATCCTTTAGTGACTAAGTGATAGGATTTCAAAACCCTCATAAAGTCTCAGTTATACCCTATTGTGTATGTAGAGGACAAATGGATATGTTTGAATTACTTCAAGAAAAGAAAGGGGCAGATTGTACAAGAGTACGACACCAAATTCTAGAAGATTTATATCATGTTTGATATCTCTCCCATGAAGTCGGATGTACTCCTCAAGTATTTTGAGGATCCACACAGTCATTTTAAAGTTAATGTGATTATTTTCATGTCTAGGAGAATTGATGAGGCCTATGTGCAAGTATAGTATCTAAAAAATGTATGTTATAGAAGAGGATATCCAACTAGATCTAAATATAAAGAGCACCAAGACACTTCCAAGGAGGGAAACAAGAAGTGGAAAATGAAAGACACAAAGATGACAGTGATTGCACATAAGTGCAAGGATCCAGGTGACCACTATAAACATTATAATATTTATGGTCACACTGAATAAAAGTGTTGGAAACTACATCTAGAACCTAATCCTAAGAGCCATAATAAGGATGCAAAAAAGAATAACCTTCTAGCAATAAATTCAAGCAATCGGGCATAGAGAAACTCATATGTCGATGAGAATATTTGTTGGGATTTAGTGTAGAAGGAGATGAATATGATTATCCTTCATCACATGGAAGAGAAAGAAATGCAAAAAATATTTCATATCATGATGTATGTCAAGAAGACCAAGGTATATTCTTTATTCGATTCCATTTCACAAGACAATATCATATTAGCCAATCTAGTTAGCAATCTTGAGTTGGAGGTTGATGATCATCGAAGCCCATATCGATAGAGGTGCGTGAACAAGGATGCATAAATCAAGGTCATGAAACAATGTAAGAACAAATTTGTTGTAAGTGCATATTTTCTTGATGAAGTGGAGTTATATGTAGTACACCTTGACATATGTGGTGTTGTGTTTGGAAGCCCCCACATGTATATGGGGGATGCAATATTTATGATAAGAGAAATATAATATCCCTTGATTAAGGATGGAAAGCATTTCATCGTAAATGCACATGAAGGTAAACCAAGGAACTTACTGGTAAGTTCCAACCAAGGTAAAAATTTGATTAGTTCAAGTAAGAAGTATGTTTTTCTATTCTTATGAGAGAATCAGTTGTGTGATGAATCAATAATACTAAAGGAATCCTTAGAGGGATGTACTAAAAATGAGAAACAAAAGTTGGAGGATTGTTGTGGAAATACAAAGGAGTTTTCGAAGAGACTAAAGGAATACCACCTAAGAGAGAAGTGGAGCATGGGATCAAATTGTTTCTTGACTCCCCATTGTTGGATCATGTTGTCACTGATGTCAAAGGATTGATGTCAAAGGAATTTGATGAAGTATGTATTTTCATTTTTGTGAATGAATTGATCAATGTGTTTTCATATGATGCATAGATGAAGATGGATCGATGTGTTTTCATTGATGGTTTGATATTGATCATTGGATCATGTGATCATGCATGGAATAAATGACATAGGGACAATGTCATAATGATGTATTATCACGGGTTATTGTAGTTGGATTGATGTAAAGATGAATCATTATTGTCTTATCATGGTTGATAGGAAGTACAAATGGATGAACTCCAAAGTTTTCCCCTTATGGTGAAATCCCTCATGGGAAGACGCTTTGAGGTTCAATTATACTAGAAGTATGGTTACATAACCCATTCTTAATTATGGAATAATGAGATGAATATAAGTTAATTGTCAATGAAACTATCCTAGATGGATAGTTCTTGTCATGCCATTTCCAGTGCTATGTGGAACATCACATAAATCCTCACAGTTTGAGAGTTCTGGCCTTACGAAGTTGGAGGACCCTCATATGTTGGATAGAAGCCCCAAAAGGTCAAATAAGTCAAATTTCTTACAAAGAAGAAATTATTTAAATAATCAAGTGAAGTGATAAAGTCAAAGAGAATTATTTAAATAATAAAGTAAATGGAGAAACTTTCTAATTATGGAAAGCGGTTATAAGAGGGTTAAACCTAAAATGAGGCAAGTGGGTTAAGTGGAAAAGTGGCTATTAGATATATGGAAAAGTGGCCAGTTGGACAAAGCTGGACATAGGTGACTATTTGGAAAAAGTGGCCTAGTGGATGCTTCTAAGGACACTACTTGGAGAGTATAAATAAGAGACAAGGGTCTCTTGTAAACACATCTCTTGAGAATGTATTGAATATCTATTCTGAGAGAGAGATTGATTGTAGGATATCATGGATGCATTAAATTTTCCTTAAGTCTAATATCTTGATGGAGAAAGTTTCAGAATTTCAGAAACCCTAGTTTTTGAAGGAGCATGCGGGCTGCAGTGAGCCTGAGTGCATACATACACAGGCTGTAGTGAGGCAAGACACATACACACATGGGATGAAGAAGATCATAGCATACAAAGTTGGAGGAGGTCATGGATACTTGAGTGTGATTTGGTGTCAGGTTCTTGAACTTTGAAGCAAGTTCCATATCCGCATTCTATGGGCATAGATTTGCCATAGAAATTTTGGTATGGTTACTTAGTTGTCTTGATGGATACTCTTTGTTATTGTATGGTGAATCCTTAAGGCATTCTTGGTATGGTTGTTGTGATGTTGGTTGATTGATAGAGTGAGAAACATTCTTATGGTTCAGTACTAATATGGTTTCCATAGTACATTGGTTACTTATACATGATTGAGTAACATTCGTATTGTATGGTTGAGGAGCATGAGTAAGTTTTTGGAGAGCATATATGTGTTGTGGTTGGTTATGGTATAGATTGGATAGTGAAAGGTAGAAGTGGATGTGAATGAAGCCTACAGAGGATCTGATTTTTTCAAATAGAGAAAACCCTATTTGATCAGAAGGCATACACAGGCTGCAGTACAGATTGGTCGCATACATACGTGAGTTGTACTACTGGTAGGGTGTGTAATTACACATGCTACACTACTGAAAGGTGGCGTACATATTGACAAATTGGCATCTGTTTATTATTGAATCCTCTTCTCAGTTGGTGCTGAGTTGTGTAAGTTGAGTCTTGCATTACAAAGATGGTTCTCTTGTGGAGTTGTAACTGTATTCAGTTGTTGTTGATAAACCCAAGGATTGTAGTCGATAATAAAAATAACATTTTACATACATCTTGTGTTCTTTGTGTTCTTTGTGGTGATCGATTGTTGATGATATATGTTGGTTTTATCTGTTGTTGATATATGTTCAAATACAACTGATTATAAATGACAATAATGAGTGATGAGTAAATGGTGATTGCTAACTAAGGATTTTTAAGGAAGGTAAGTTGAAAGAAGATTCCTACTCTGATTCACCCCCCCTCTCAGTTTGGTCGATGTGTCCAACAATTAGTATCATAGCAGGCCTTTACTATAAGCCTTAAAAACCTTGGAGGAGACCCATGGACACACAAATGGATGATGAAGTTGCAATCCTTGAAGAGGAAAAATATTCAACATGCAGAATAGAAATGAAAGTGCATTTGAAGGAAGAAGGAGAAGGTGTTAGGAAAGCAGCTATTGGTGGAACAGTTCCCTTGAAGAACAAGTCAAAGTTTGCATCTCAAAATTAAGAAAAGAAGAATGATGCATTGGCTTTCAAGACCATTCTCAATGGAATCTCAAGTTCTATCAAAGAGAGCATGGGACAATGCACTTCCACCAAGGATCTATGGCTAAATCTAGAAGAGATATACCAAAGTGAGATGGAAGACACTAAAGAGAACTCCATCAAGAACAATGAAGGTAAAGAATCTCCACAATCCTCTAATTGCAATAATTTTAAATGTGATGATGTTCAATGTTTCTTAACATGTGAATAAGGATATATAGAAATAGTTTGTGAAGAATCAAATGATGATTATCCCATGGAACAAGTAGAAGAAGAAGTTTCAAATCTTAAAAAGAATTTTGATTGGGGTCTATATGAATACAATTATGACCATAGTTATATAGACTATAGCTATCTTTTGGAGAACACTAAAAGGTTTCTTGAAAAGAATCAAAAACATATTTTGAAACTAAAGAAAATGCTCAAGGAACAACAAGAAAGTAAAAGGTACATTGATTGATATTGGGTCGAAGAGGTTAAAGAAGCAGAAAAGAAGGATCAGAGTAAGGGAAGATGAGTCATTGGAGGAGAAGATCGAGGAAGACATATCATCAAGGAATATGGAGCGTGAACAACTCATCAAGCAGAAGAAGATGTCAATGAGTTCTTTGGAGCACTTCGCATGAAAGAAGGAAAGACAGGCTAGCGAAGCCCATAAAAAGTGAGTTAAGTTGAACTAGGGTTTTAAACACCTAGGGTTTTGGTATTTAGGGTTTTGAAACCTAGTTTTCAACCTAAGGATGTCCGAGAGCTATTGGAATGTATAAATAATAACCTAAATGAGAGAAGAGGGGTTCATTCGTCATTGGCTAGAGTGTTCTTGGGATATCGAGTGATTTTTGTTGAGAGAGACATAAGTTTTGTGTGTGAGAGAAGTCTGTATTGTAAGATCTTCATCCAGGTGTGAAGATCAACCCTGCAGTTGGGTGCGCAGGGAGGGGAGAGAAAAACAGAAAGAGAGAGAGGTATGCAAGCTAAGAGTGCAGATAGGACTGTATGCTTCCATATAATATCAAGAAACGCAGTTATGTGGAAGTAGCCCTAGGGAGAGGGTGAACCACATATATTTTGTGTCTCTATGGTTGATGTTGTGTTCTTTTACCTTCTTTTATTTTGTCATTGCATCTTTATGTTAGATTTGGAATATAATCGTGCGAAGTAGGTATATGCTTGGTAAGAATAATTAGGTTGCAGCATGTTGTTTCCTTGGATCCACATGCATTTCCTCTAGCTGTAGACACCTGTATCCTACAACCCCCTATTTCTACTTCAGGTGAGACTGCATATTCTTCGCAGGTGTTGCCAAAAGGGCTAGTAGTTAGGGCTTGTTGGTGTGTTGTTAGAGTTGAACCCTAGGTCTTCCCTTGTGCCAGTAAATGGTTCCATTGTCGAGAGTGGGATCTTCTTGAGGGAATTTCAAGGTGGTTTCCATCGAAGATAAAGATTTAGAAGTGTATAAAATAACAAGAAAAATAATTTGATGAAGCCCAAAACAAGAAGCCTAAGCTTGGTACAGAAGACTGGTTGGGATGGTATATCTTTACTGATATACATGATATTTTCTTTGGAGGAATTCATAAGGAGCTATACGAGTGGTTAGCTAGGTTAGAAGATACCCAGTTTGAGATCATATCTAGACCACCTGTGGTTTGGACGTCGACGTTGATCAAGAAGGTCAAGAGAGTCGATAACGTTGTGTCAATAGGAGTAGATCAGTGGTTCGATAGTACTATTGGAGGGTACATCATCAAGTTTTGTATTGACAGGGTTGAGTCATATAGCCAAGCAGAGAGATATTTCTTTAAGGGACCTAGAAGAAAATTTTTACACTTTTTGATGTTGAATATCAAGATGCTATTGCATGAGAAGAACCTCTTGAAGATAAATTAGTTGGCCAGATTGAAAGGATAATGTTCAAGAACTCATATAGAGACAATGACATAGAGGTGGTACATACGTGCAGTGGGAGGGACTTCAAAGAAGTCCCTCTGGTGAACCTATTTGAGCAGAGCCACAAGCCACTAACACAAGACAAAGGGTTCTACAGTGGAGAAGAAGAGCAGTTAGTGAACGAGGAACATTCAGAGTCTGCTACGGCAGAGGAAGGGAAGACAAAAGTACCTCGTCGAGAAGAGTCAGAAACTTTAGGAACCACGACAACTGTTGAAGTAAGTACTATTACTCCTCCTATTGTTTTAGAAACATTAAGTAACCATAGTAGTAAGAGTTACCGGAGCACTCAGAGCATTGTTACCAGCAGTTCAATACATTCTCAGTCAAGAAACCTAGGAATATCTATGGAAGATGAGATGATGCTACCTATCTTTAAGGGATATGGATATGAAGATCATGATCAACACTAGATTTTATGTGAAGCTGTATGGATTATTAAGAATTTCACTAATGAAGAAATTAAGAGGGATTAGTTTAGTACTACCCTAAGTGACTATTCATTGAGATGGTACATGAAATTTGTCCAAGGAATTGCACAGCCTAAACCATTGAACGTGATCAAGAATGCATTGAGTGCAGAATTCAAAAAAATGAAGTCAGGGTCGCAGTGAATTACAAAGATGAAAGAAATCAAGCAGAAAGTAACTGAACCTGTTTGGGAGTTTGATCAGAGTTTTAAGACCTTGACAAGCCGATTGAGTTTTCAGATTCCATATGAAAAAAGTAAAGAATGGTTCATTTTTTTCCCTCTTTCCACACATCAGATTCCCTCTGATGAAACAGAAGATTGCTTCGCAGGTTGAGGCATTGGAGATCACCATGAAATTAGAATCAATCCCTATGGGAGAATCCATCTCAGGGATGAGTCAAATTTTGAGTCAGCTAACTAGATTATATCTACAGGTCGAAAATATGAAGAAAGATAGGGGAAAAGATAAAAGAGAAGATATTTGGTGTATTAGATGAAAATCAAAAGGCCATGATAAGGAGCATTGTCCCCTATTTCATGAATACTTGTATTCTAGAGCTCTGAGCCCTTTGAGGTAGGTTACTATACCTTGGTGCGAGGTGTGTCGAAATAGACATTTCCCTGGTGAATGTTACTACATGAAAAGATATGTTCATACACCTACAAATCTTTACTGCACGTTATGTAAATCTATGGGGCATGATGAGAAAGATTGTAGGGCCTACCATATCTTGCATGAAAGGTGAAGAGACACATACATAATTCAAGGAGATGTACAACAAGAAGGAAATATTATGCAGTATAACTCTCAAGGAAGAGGAAACTTCAATGCTCGTGGTGGATTCAGAGGAAGATGAAGAGGAGGAGGCATGGGCCGAGGTAGAGGTCAAGTCATTTGTTATAACTGCACATAACCAGGACACTTGGCAAGGGATTGTCCAAAAACTTGTACCACTTGAAGCTACTGCAACTCATTTGAACATGTCATTAAATAGTTTCATGTGCTATTAGCCAAACTTCAAGACAGACGAGGAGGTAAACAACAAGTACAAATCATCTCAACAAAACCTTGTGGAGAGGATCCTAGAGTCGTTGTTATCACTAGAGGAGTCACTGCTATAGTAGAAGACAGAGTGACTCTAGAAAATACCACAAAATAATCAAGGGTCAGAAGAGCTACAAAGAAGTCATAAGAGTTTGATCCAAGAAAAGAGAAACAAACATTTGAAGAGGCAAGAAAATAATTTGGAGGAGATCAGGCTTCTTCATCAAAGGCATGACCCGAAGTGAGAGAATGTGGAATGCCTTTGGCATTTGATTAGTCAGTTGTGCCTGGAGAAGGAAAAGAGGTAATAAAGCTTATGGAATTCTTATGTACTTGCATCAATTTGATTAAGGATGAAAGATGAATACAAGAACTACAAAGTTTGATCAGATAGTATCAGAAAGGAAGGGTAGATTCTCTACTGAATAGAGTAGTACATCAAGTATCTAGAAAGAGAAGGAAAAATAAGGATCTACACCTGAATGCTCAGATTGGATATTATGATAGAGATTATGTGATCCTCGACTTAGGGTTATAATTCAATGTCATGACGAAGCAAACCTAGGCACTGATGGGAAAACCTAAGTTGATTTATTCCCCTATCATACTAAAGATGGATAATTAGGAAAAAGTAATCCCCTTTAGAATATTGGAGGATGTCCCTATGGGCATCGATGGGGTAAGGACTTTTGCGGACTTTGAGGTGATTGAGATAGTTGATGATAGTTCTCCTTATCTTGCGTTGTTAGGAATTGGCTGGGATTTCAATAATTATAGTGTGGTTGACTTAAAGAAAATAAGAATGACATTTGAAGGTGATGGAATTAGGGTCATTACACCTCTTGATCTTAATGAAGGGTGAAGATACACAAAAACCATCAGAGAAGAAGACTGTGCATAGGAGCTAGAGAATCTATATAAATTGACAGCAAGACAACATGATTACATTAATCCTACAACAGATGGGACTTTAAGGTGGGGAAGTGACAACGCATGCTCATATAATTGCGAAGAAGCACTAGAGAAATGGAACAATAAAATGTACGAAGTTTCTATGAGGAGATGTGCTACATTGACTAGGAAAGTTCATTAGATTGGCACAGAGATTAGTAATTTGCCCACATTTGATGGTTTAAATAATTTAGAAACATTCTCATCAGAATTCGAATAAATTGTACCCGTACATCAAATATTTTTGGCATTGGACGAATCTTTGAAAGAAATGCCAATGATATGGTGGGGAACACACAAAAAGAACATCATGAACTGGATGCAATGTCGCACTTTGATGACAATGCACTTTTCAGACAACGTAGAAGGGTGTGAAGTTAGATACATAGATCAGAGATGTTTGAAGGACCATGGGTGAAGTTTTGAGGAAGCCTGGAGAAACATTCCTCAAGAATAGTGGGTGCATAAGGTCATGAACACCCTGGATAGAACACCTATTAATTGGTGTCTTCAAGCGGAACTGCGCCTCACCACTACAAATTGGAAATTGGAAACGTATCACTCAGAAATTTGTAGCCACATTTTTAATTGAAATTCAGTACCCTACAGTAGATCAATCTTTACAGGTTGTAAGACAGAAAGTATTTGAGGATGCACCTAACCTCCCTTTGGAGAAAGAATAAGATGAATGGATTGCGCATCTTCAAAAGTTGTAAGGTTGTTGCAATATCAATGCTGATAAATACAATGATCCTAGGAAGGCAAACATCACAAAAACTGAAGGACAGAGAGACGTAGAAGGAACAGGAGTTGAACTACGTTTTATTGAACAACCAATTAAAAGAAAAAAAAATAGCATTGGAACGGAGCAAGCACCTAAGCTCACAAATGTTGGAGATTACTAGGATGTTACCACTATTGACGTGATCACATAATTACTGCATGAATATCAGGACTTATTTCCAACCAAATTCACCGACATGAAGGGAATTAAAGGGCCCATGGGAGAGATAAAGATCCCATTGAAACCATATGCAAGGCCATTCAATAAGAGACCCTAGATATTGAATCCCAGATATAAGGAGAAAGTCAAGATTGAATTAGATAGAATGTTGGAAGCAGGAATCATTGAACCTATTGAAGAGTCAGAATGGATTATCCCTATGGCGGTTCAAGATAAAAAAGCATGAGAGATCAGAATTTGCGTAGGCTTGAGGAAACTGAATGATGCATGTCTACATGATCCATTCCCTACACCATTTACAGATGAAGTGTTAGATAATGTGGGAGGACAAGAAGTTTACTCCTTCACCGATGGATTTTCAGCATATCACCATATCAGGATTGCCAAGGAAGATCACCATAAGACCAAATCTGCAATAGAATGGGGTTCCTACCAGTAAAAAGTGATGCCTTTCAAGTTGAAGAATGCACCAACCATGTTTTATAGGGTGGTGGTCGATTCATTCAAGGAGTTTCTACATAAATTCTTGGAATCATATTTTGATGATTGGACTATTTTTAGCTTATTGCAAAATCACATTGAATGTTTAAGACTAATGTTGGACAACTGTAGGCAATGTCAGATTTCCCTGAACCTGAAGAAGTGCATCTTCTTTTCACCCTTTGGAGTGCTGCTAGGCCATATTGTTTGCAAGCAGGGATTGTTGGTAGATCCATCTAAGATTTCGATTATTGTTGATCTCCCCCTTCCTACATCAGTTAGACAGTCACACACTGCACTGGGACATACTAGATACTACATAAAGTTCATTAAGGGCTATTCACAGATTACAACACCCATGGAGAAATTGTTGAAGAAATATTGTCAGTTTTAATGGTCAGAAGAATGTCAGCAGAGCTTTGACACACTAAAACAAAAAATGGTCACTGTGCCCATTCTAGTTTTCCCAGATTGGAGTAAGTAATTTCATGTGCATGTCAATGCATACTCTATTGCATTAGGAGCATTGATAGCACAACCAGGATCATGATATATTGATCATCCGTTAGCCTTTGCTAGTAGGAATATCTCTACAGCTGAGATAAATTACACTACAACTGAAAGAGAAAGTTTATCCATGTTATATGCGTTGCATAAATTTTGTCACTACTTGTTGGGAGGAAACTTTAAGATGTTCACTAATTACTCTCTGTTGAAATACCTAGTCAATAAGCCAGTGTTGGGGGGAAGAATATGCATATGGCTACTACTATTCTAGGAATATGATTTTGAGATTCTGGTCAAGCCAGGGAGAATGAACAAAGGACCTGACCCCTTATCTAGGTTAGAACACAAACATGAACCTACTAGCTTAGAGGAGACACTGCCAGATGCACAATTGATGGCCATCAAAAAGGTTGATGATAACTTCACCAAGATAGTGCAGTTCTTGTCAACAAGAACGACACCTCGAGAATACACAGTCATTCAGAAGAAACAAATGGTAGTTCACGCTGTGGATTTTTAACTTATAGCTAGACAACTATACAATATGGGACCTAATGAGATCTTGAGGAGATGTGTTATAGAGGTAGAAAGACCATTGATTCTGGCAAAAGCACATGAAGGCATTGCAGGAGGACACTATGTAGGAAAATAAATAGTGTAGAAGGTTCTCAGAGCTGGCCTCTGGTGGCCCACTTTACACAAAGATGCTAAGGAATACTACAGAGCTTGTGATGTATGCCAAAGAGTTTGGAAACCCTCCAGGAGTGATGAGATTCCTTTAGCACCACAACTAACCTTACAAACATTTGAGGAATGGGCCATTGATTTTGTGGGACCTATCAACCTACCAGGAAAGCACACTGGAGCTAGATACATCATCATTGTGACAAAGTATTTGACAAGATGGGCAGAAGAAAGAGAAATCAAGGACTATAGTGTAGTTGTAGCTGGGCGATTCATATTTCATGATATCATAACCAGGTTTGGATGACCGAAGATCCTTATGAGTGATCAAGGAACACATTTTATTAATAATACCATTGAAGGCTTGACTCAGGAATTCACAGTTCATCATCATAAGAGCACCCCATACCACCCACAGGCAAATGGTATGGTCGAAGAATTCAATAAGATATTGGAGATAGTGCTGACGAAGATTTGCAGTGTCAATAGAGATGATTGGGATTTGGGAGTACCAACAATATTATGGGCCTACAGAATGACATGCAAGAAGCTCACAATGCAGACTCCAATAATTCAAAAACTCTCGAAACTGTAGATCATGTGATGTGTGTCCCTACTTATTAATCAATGAATCGTGCCTTTAACATTTAACTTGTAGTAATAAATTTAACCAATAAATATACAATCACATAAATGAAACGGTGACACAGTGATTTTTCATGAGGAAACCCAAAAGGGGAAAACCTCTTCTTCTTATGAATGAACGACAAGCTCCAACTCCTTGTTACATTCTTATTTTGTCTGAGCTACAACCCAGATGAGGCTGCTACCTTTGTTTCTTCAGCACCTACTAAATGGAAGCTACAACTCCCATATGTACAAATACTAACTTGTACATGAGACTTTTACAATCTCCCCTTGCTCCTCCCTACCACCCTGGAATCCTTCTCTATCACTAAGAATCTGCAAACCAAATCTTATCTTCTCTGTCAAAGATTAAGCATTAAATTTTCTCCTAAAATTTTACAGAGCCATCTTTCTTCCATAATCCTGTCACCCCATCTTTTCTCCTCACTATCCCTGTATAATTTTATTTCAGATTTATCTTCATTTACATAAATGAATTTTACTTTAGAGCTATGGTTGTACCATTAATTCCGTATGCACCAACCTTCATCTCACCAAATTTCACTTATTTCTTCCCTATACATTCAGAGTGTACACTCGAACCCTCAGTCTTCGAAGATTCAGTTAAAATAACTGAATAACTATCTTACAAAGATTATTACTGACCAAGGCATCTAGAAGAACAACAACCACATGATCAGTTTAAGTATTTAGTCTGCATTGTTTGATGTAGAAGATGGGTCTCGTGCTTACTCCATATGCCCATTGGTTCTAACCACGAGCCTTTACCAAAAGGCGCTTTCATGATTCACATATCGGCAATCCTGAGGTGAAGACATGCCGTCTCTTCATGTTGCGATCTCCGAAGAGGAGCTTTAACTTGGTGATAGCTCCTCCTTCTCACATGACCAATGGCAGTGACTACAACCTATACAAAAAGGTATTTCGACATTCTGCATTTCGGTGTTTTGGCATTTCACATTTTGGCATTTCATCTTTTAGCGTTTCAACATTTCGGCGTTTCTGTGATGAAGTGTTTCAACACTCCAAGTCACGATCCCTGAAATGATCTCACAACTTCAAATTTGATCTGGTGGACATAGATCGAACAATTCTCATTAGCTTCTCTGGGATAGATCAACGATCATATACGACTCTTATATTACCCCTCCAATGCTTAATCCGACGGACATGACTTAATCATTCATCGAGATAGATGGATGTCCAGTTTTCGATACTTTGGCCATCAGGTCTTCATGACCTCCAATAATTCAAAAACTCTTGAAAATACAGATCATGTGATGTGTGTCCCTACTTATTAATTAGTAAATCATGGCTTTAACATTTAACTTGTAGTAATACATTTAACCAATAAATATACAATCACATAAATGAAATGGTGACACAGTGATTTTTCATGAGGAAACCCGAAAGGGAAAAATGATGCAACGTCCGCAACCTCACAAACCACAGGTCAGAAGGTCGGCGTGCACACATGATATTTCCTTTCACATGGCCCGAAGAACTCTAAACAGCTCTTCTATTTCCCTGTCGGGAAATTTGCACCCACAACAAACTCTCATGGGATCCCCTCTTTGCACTCGGGAGATTGGACTTCGCAACTTCGAGAGTCTAGTGGTTGAGCGTTGGTTTCTTGAACTTCTGAAACCCGATAGCAGTCAACGTTGACCTTTCTCTTCCCCTTCTCAGAATTTTCCCTATCGGGATTTCGACACTCGCTGTGTCGAACAATTTATCTCCCCGACTCCCGAATCCCGATTAGCTGAAACTCCAATACACGTGTGAGTTTGACTTTTCAATGCCTTTCACTTCATCAACATTTCATACTTCGCAACACCGAAATGCATGGACTCCTTTTCCATGGGATTTTCGATCTTTTGAATCACGATATCCTGATGTGACGTCATCTAGGCCCACAACGAAACTTTTCGCCCTTCCGTGATTTCTAGTGTCTGGATCTTCGAAATAGATGATCACGTGACACGCATCCTCCCACAGCCGGACAGCTCAGATCAAACTTCGCTTTTTCAGGGTTTCTAACATCGAACGACCAAACTCACGTCCTTGAGATCCCCGATGTCCTGAATGCCGATATCCCGATTAGCTGCTCTTGTCGGGACTTTCACCTCGCTTATTCACGAAGGATTAACCCTCATGCAACTTCTTGCCGATCCAACGGCTGTCGATGATCCTGAGCATGATATGACACTCACGATCTCTTCTCCTATGCACTTCTCCCATGCTTTCTTCTGGATGTGATGACTTTTCAACGATCCAGAATCTATCGGCTGAAGCAATGACCGATATTCCTCCTCCAGAGATTTGGCGTTTTCCTTCTCTGGCTTGGAAGGATTTTCAAATTTCTCAAAGGCCTCAACACTTGCTCCATTTCCTCTCTATGAACTCTCTACCCTAGACTTCGCCGCACGTATGAAAATGCTGTCCCTCCTGAGCTTTTCTCCTTTTGAATCCTTGAAGGATCCTTCAACTCCTGCGCCTCTGCAGACTATTCACATGCACACAGAGGTGTTATCTGCCCTGATCTTTCCTGTAGCTTTGACCTATAAGGAAAACTTATTCTTTTTCCTTTCTCCCTCAAATGGAGAATTTAGATCCCCTCCCGGCTCTCTGTATACTCAAGCAACCTCTTGCTAAGTACTTCTGTGTATTCAGTAACCCTACGAAGATCCCTTAGTGGATTCTTCTTCAAACTACAGAACTCAAAGAGTTCTCTTCCCCTGTGCCTGTCTGCACAATGTCTCAATGCCCACCTAGCAGAGTGTCAAGAATCCTCAGTGATTCTAACTTCTTAAGAACTCGCAGCAGAGTTCTTCCTCTGTGCACTCCTTGCACTGGCTCGATGCCCACCTGGCAGAGCTTCACAAAACTCCTCAGATATTTTGTCTGCAACTGTGTATATCCTACACAAACTTTGATCCAAGGTGTTCAACAACCTTGAGGTCTTCCTGAGTTGTTGATTTCATCTCTTGTGCCGCAACACGTCTTTGTATGACTCCGCGGAGTTTAGAAGTGCTTCAGTGCACTGGTATTCAGAGATCGCAGTACTTTGTCACACCCTTCTGGCATGAAACCTCAAAGACCTTCACCTGAAATCAAACACACTCCTGCAAATGCAAACTTATAGCATACATCTACAACATACATTCATATCATATGAATACCACTCACAGACATTCATTTAACACATAGTCATGCAGGAAAAACTGCTCTTTGTATTAAATATGGAAAACGCCTGTATTTACAAGGTGTTCCTGGGCATGGCCTATAACAAGGTCTTGTATCCCTCTCTTCTGCTCTCTTATCGCAGACTCTAACTCTCGACCCTCTCAACTTTCTCTCGACTCTCTCTCCCAAAGAGATACAATTGATCTTTTTACATGAGGAGGCTCTTAGAGCGCTTCCCCCCAATCTACCTACCCTATTCAATTACATTGAATGGGCTTTCTAGTCCGCTATCCGTATCTAGATCTCAAAGTTACAATCATTAAAGGCCTTCCTATCTACAGCCTGGGAAAATGAACGGCTTCACAGCTCAACAGCTTAAACATTTAATTACATTCAATTCTAAATCAAAATGAGGATTGTGCCTCTCTTCAGCTTTAAATGTGAGCACTTGATGTGGCTGGCTGGTTGGCTGATGTGGAGAGATGATCTTTCATCATACTCCTCAGCTACAAAATTCATGAGCTCTTGCTCATGATCTTCCCATGTCAGTTGTGGCAATCCCCCTAGATCCCAAATCATCCTCTGGAGTTGTTCATCTGCTCCATCTGCTACTCAACCTCTCCTTACTGACAGTTTTTGTTGACCGGATCATCAGCTTCCTGATCATGTCGATCACTTCATCCAACTGCTCCAACGGTTGGCCCTGTTCATGCAGTCTCCTCAGCTACAAAGACTTTAGGCACATGAGCAGATCATCATGATCTCCCATGCCTTCTTCATCAGCTTCCAATTTCACATGTTGGATGTACACGCCCTGCACCTTCACCCTTCTCTCCAGGGCTTCAATTTTCTCATACAGATCAGCCAAACTAATGTTGTCTGCTTCTTCTTCTTCTTCTTCTTCTGCAAACTCCCATGTTGCAGTATTTTCAGTCCCCTGGCTGAAAATATTGAGCCACTCCTAAGAATGCTCATCATTCTCTTCATCTTCTTCTACTGTTAGCTTCAGTGCTACATCTTCTTCAGCTTCATGGCTGAATATGTTGAGCCATTCCTCAGAATACTCATTTTTCTCTCCTACTTGGGCAGCTTCAGATATCTGCTCCAATTCTTCTGTGACAGTCTCAGCTAGTTGTCCTTCTGTTGTTGCTGCATCTGCAACACATATTTTTGCCTCCTCCTGGGCAAGTGGTAGGAATATCTTGATTCCCCCAATCATTATAAGGCTCCTCAAATCAGCCTCTCGGATGGTGAAATTTTTTAACTTGTCATCATCTTCATTAACATGGCTTGGAAAACCATATGAATATTCCTTCTCTGTCAGCTGCACCTGCTGATACAAATCCATCCATGAGCTCACCTGCTCTATCAGCTCCTCCGACTGATTCCAACTCACTTCTGAGTTCATGAGACCCTCAGATAGCCTCATCTGCTCATCCTTTCCCATCTGGCAATATGGGATGCTTCTACTACCCTCCTGGAAGTCTTCAAGATCCCGCAACGACCTCATATCATTGCCCAGCTGGAAATGTGAAATTTCTTGGTTGTCCTCCTGACAGTCCGTGAGATCTTCAACTGATCCCATTTCACCGAGATCTCTCCCAGTCTCCAGTTCACATATCTAAACCCCTTCTTCAGGTCCGTCAAGGTTTTCAGCATGCCTCAACCATCCTTTTAACAACCTACGTTGTCTTCTAGCCATCAACTCCTTGAATGGCCATTTTACCTTCAGCTTCTTCATGGGCAATTCATATACCCATCTCGACTTGGCGTTCTGCTGCATCCGCAGTTCAAGCTCTTCCATTCTTTCCCTGATGTCGACAAGTTCTTTCCCCCTTTCGGCTGGTCTCATCATCTCTGTGTTTTTCCTTTTAGCATACCTATGCCTTCAGTAGCCATGGTGTTGTCTCTGTCTGCCCTCCTGGAAAACCTGTTGCTATCACTCTGCACCCCGAGTGTTTCCAACTTCATCCTACAGTCCTCATGGCTGTCTTCTTGATTTTTGCTTGCCTACCAAACTGATGCAGTGTATCAGAGTGCTCCTTATCTCTTATGCCTCCCTCGCCTGAAATATACAGACAAGAATCAGGCTCTGATACCAAACTGATGCAGTGTATTAGAGTGCGCCTTATCTCTTATGCCTCCATCGCCTGAAATATACAGACACGAATCGGGCTCTGATACCAAAATGATGCAGTGTATCAGAGTGCTCCTTATCTCTTATGCCTCCCTTGCCTAAAATATACAGACAAGAATCAGGCTCTGATACCAAACTGATGCAGTGTATCAGAGCGCTCCTTATCTCTTATGCCTCCCTCACCTGAAATATACAGAAAAGAATCAGGCTCTGATACCAAACTGATGCAACGTCCGCAACCTCACAACCCGCAGGTCAGAAGGTCAGCGTGCACATAGGATCTTTCCTTTCACATGGCCCGAAGAACTCTAAACAACTCTTCTATTTCCCTATTGGGAAATTTGCACCCACAACAAACTCTCACGGGATCCCCTCTTTGCACTCAGGAGATCAGACTTCGCAACTTTGCGAGTCTAGTGGTCGAGCATTGGTCTCTTGAATTTCTGAAACCTGACAGCAGTCAATGTTGACCTTTCTCTTCCCCTTCTCGGGATTTTCCCTATTGGGATTTCAGCACTCGCTGTGTCGAACAACTTATCTCCCTGACTCACAAATCCCGATTAGCCGAAACTCTGATACACACGTGAGTTTGAATTTTCAACGCCTTTCACTTCATCGACATTTCAGACTTCGCAACAGCGAAATGCATGGACTCCTTGTCCACAAGATTTCTGATCTTCCGAATCCCAATATCCCGATGTGACGTCAGCTAGGCCCACAATGAAATTTTTCGCCCTTCCGTAATTTCTAGTGTCTGGATCTCCGAAATGGATGATCACATGACACGCATCCTCCAACAACCAGACGGCTCAGACCAAACCTCACCTTTTCGGGGTTTCTGACATCGAACGACCAAAGTCACATCCTTGAGATCCCCGATGTCCCGAATGCTGATATCCTGATTAGCTGCTCTTGTCGGGACTTTCACCTCGCCTATTCACGAAGGCTTAGCTCTCATGTAACTTCTTTCCGATCCAATGGATGTCGGTGATCCTGAGAACGATATGACGCTCACGATCTCTTCTCTTGTGCACTTTTCCTGTGCTTTCTTCTGGATGTGATGACTTTTCAATGATCTAGAATCTATCGGCTGAACCGACAGCCGATATTGCTGCTCCCGAGCTTTGGCGTTTTCCTTCTCTGGCTTGGAAGGATTTTCAAATTTCTCAAAGGCCTCAACCCTTGCTCCATTTCCTCTCTACGAACTCTCTACCCTGAGCTTCGTTGTGTGTATGAAAACATTGTCCCTCCTGAGCTTTTCTCCTTTTGAATCATTGAAGGATCCTTCAACTCCTTCGCCTCCGCAAGGTATTCACATGCACACAGAGGTGCTATCCGCCCTGAGCTTTCTTGTAGCTTCGACCTCCAAGGAAAACTTATTTTTTTTCCTTTCTCCCTCAAATGGAGAATTTAGATGCCCTCCTGGCTCTCTGTCTACTCAAGCAACCTCTTGTTGAGTACTTTTGAGTATTCAGTAAACCTACGAAGATCCCTCAGTGGATTCCTCTTCAAACTACAGAACTCAAAGAGTTCTCTTCCCCTGTGCCTGTCTGCACAATGTCTCAATTCCCACCTGGCAGAGTGTCAATAATCCTCAGTGATTCTGACTTCTTAAGAACTCGCAGCAAAGTTCTTCCTCTGTGCACTCCTTGCACTGGCTCGACGCCCACCTGGCAGAGCTTCATAGAAATCCTCAGAGCTTCTATCTGCAAATATGTATCTCCTACACAAACTTTCCTCCAAGGTGTTCAACAATATTGAGGTCTTCCTGAGTTGTTGATTTCATCTCTTGTGCCACAACACATCTTTGTCTGATTCCGTAGAGTTCAGAAGTGCTTCATTGCACTGGTATTCAGAGACCGCAGTACTCTGTCACACCCTTCTGGCATGAAACCTTAAAGACCTTCACTTGAAATCAAACACACTTCTGCAAGTGAAAACTTATAGCATACATCTACAACATACATTCATATCATACGAAGAACACTCACAAACATTCATTTAACACATAGTCATGCAGGAAAAACTGCTCTTTGTATTAAATATGGAAAATGCCTGTATTTACAAGGTGTTCATGGGCATGGCCTGTAACAAGGTCTCAACTCCCTCTCTTCTTCTCTCTTCTCACAGACTCTAACTCTTTACCCTCTCAACTTTCTCTCGACTCTCTCTCCCAAAGAGATACAATTGATCTTTTTACATGAGGAGGCTCTTAGAGTGCTTCCCTCCAATCTACCTACCCTATTCAATTACATTGAATGGGTTGTCTAGTCTGTTATCTGGATCTATATCTCAGCCTTACAATCATTAAAGACCTTCTTATCTATAGCCTGCGCAAAGGCACGACTTCACAGATCAACAACTTAAACATTTAATTACATTCAATTCTAAATCAAAATGAGGATTGCACCTCTCTTCAGCTTTAAATGCAAGCACTTGATGTGGCTGGCTGGTTGGCTGACGTGGAGAGATGCTCCTGCATAAAAAAACCTCTTCTTCTTATGAATGACCGATAGGCTCTAACTCCTTGTTACATTCTTATTTTATTTGAGGTACAACCCAAATGAGGTTGCTACCTCTGTTTCTTCAACACCTACTGAATGGAAGCTACAACTCCCAGATGTACAAACACCAACTTGTATAGGAGACTTTTACAGTCTCCCCTTCCTCCTCCCTACCACCATGGAATCCTTCTCTATCACTAAGAATCTGCAAACCAACTCTTATCTTCTATGTCAAAGATTAAGCATTAAATTTTGTCCTGAAATTTTACAGAGCCATCTTTCTTCCATAATCCTCTTTCCCCATCTTTTCTCCTCACTATCCCTATATAATTTTATTTTAGATTTATCTTCATTTACAGAAATGAATTTTACTTTAGAGCTATGGTTGTACCATTCATTCCATACGCACCAACCTTCATCTCACCAAATTTCACTTATTTCTACCTTGTACATTCAAAGTGTACACTTGAACCCTCAGTCTTTGAAGATTCAGTTAAAATAACTGAATAACTATCTTACAATGATTATTGTTAACCAAGGCATCTAGAAGAAGAAAAACCACATGATCAATTTAAGTATTTAGTCTGCATCATTCAATGTAGAAGATGGGTCCCATTCTTACTCCATATGCGCATTGGTTGTGACCATGGGCCTTTACCAAAAGGCGGTTTCACGATTCACATATCAGCAATCCTGAGGTGAAGACATCTCGTCTCTTCATGTTGCGATCTCCGAAAAGGAGATTTAACTTGGTGATAGCTCCTCCTTCTCACATGACCAATGGCAGTGACTACAACCTATACAAAAAGGTATTTCGACATTTCTCATTTCGGCGTTTCGGCATTTCACATTTTGGCATTTCGGCTTTTAGTGTTTCGGCATTTCGACATTTTCGCATTTCGACATTTCGGCATTTCTGTGATGAAGTGTTTCAACACTCCAAGCTACAATCCCTGAAATGATATGATGGCTTCACATTTGATCTGGTGGAAATAGATCAAACGATTCTTGTTAACTTCTCGAGGACAAATCAATGATCATATACGACTCTTATATTACCCCTCCAATGCTTAATCCGACAGACATGACTTAATCATTCATGGAGATAGATGGTTGTCATGTTTTCGGTAGTTTGGCCATCAAGTCTTCATGACCTCCAATAATTCAAAAACTATCGAAACTGTAGATCATGTGACGTGTGTCCCTACTTATTAATTAATAAATCATGCCTTTAACATTTAGCTTAGAGTAATACATTTAACCAATAAATATACAATCACATAAATGAAACGGTGACACAGTGATTTTTCATGAGGAAACCCAAAAGGGAAAAACCTCTTCTTCTTATGAATGAACGACAAGCTCCAACTCCTTGTTATATTCTTATTTTATCTGAGCTACAACCCAGATGAGGCTGCTACCACTGTTTCTTCAGCACCTACTGAATGGAAGCTACAACTCCCAAATGTACAAACACCAATTTGTACATGACACTTTTGCAGTCTCCCCTTGCTCCTCCCTACCACCCTGGAATCCTTCTCTATCACTAAGAATCTACAAACCAACTCTTATCTTCTCTGTCAAAGATTAAGCATTAAATTTTCTCTTGAAATTTTACAGAGCCATCTTTCTTCCATAATCCTCTCGCCCCATGTTTTCTCCTCACTGTCCCTGTATAATTTTATTTCAGATTTATCTTCATTTACATAAATGAATTTTACTTTAGAGCTATGGCTGTACCATTAATTCCATATGCACTAACCTTCATCTCACCAAATTTCACTCATTTCTACCTTGTACATTCAGAGTGTACACTTGAACCCTCAGTCTTCGAAGATTTAGTTAAAATAACTGAATGAGTATATTACAATGATTATTATTGACCAAGGCATCTAGAAGAACAAAAACCACATGATCACTTTAAGTATTTAGTCTGCATCGTTCGATGTAGAAGATGGGTTTCCTGCTTACTCCATATGCCCATTGGTTGTGACCATGGGCCTTTACCAAAAGGCGGTTTTACGATTCACATATCGACAATCCTAAGGTGAAGACATCTCATCTCTTCATGTTGGTATCTCTGAAAAGGATCTTTAACTTGGTGCTAGCTCCTCCTTCTCACATGACCAATGGTGGTGACTACAGCCTATGCAAAAAGGTATTTTGGCATTTGGCATTTCAGCGTTTCAACATTTCACATTTTGGCATTTCGGCTTTTAGCGTTTCAGCATTTCGACGTTTTTGCATTTCGACATTTCGGCGTTTCTGTGATGAAGTGTTTCAACACTCCAAGTCACGATCCTCGAAATGATCTGACCGCTTCACATTTGATATGGTGGACATAGATCGAATGATTCTCGTTAACTTCTCGGGGATAGATCAACGATCATATACGACTCTTATATTACCCCTCCAATGCTTAATCCGATGGACATGACTTAATCATTCATCGAGATAGATGGTTGTCAGGTTTTCGGTACTTTGTCCATCAAATCTTCATGACCTCCAATAATTCAAAAACTGTCGAAACTATAGATCATGTGATGTGTGTCCCTTTCGTTATTTCGGCATTCAGGACTTTGTGATGTTGGAGTTTTTTGCTTACCTTGCAAAAATCAAGAAATAAAAATTCCCGGAGTGATGTGTCAAAGTGATGTTACTTAGGATGATGTGTCATGTGATGGTCAATCTCTGATATCCAAAATTCAAGATAAGGGTGTTGAATCCTCTTCCAAGGCTCGTTTCACATGTGACCTCGAGTTATAACCGAAGGCTCACCTCTTGGGTTCTTTGCAGTTTCACGTTTTGGTATGTCGAGAGGCATGTTGATCTCCAAATTAGGAACCACCATGCCTGTGAAAAATAATCCACGGTGCCTGTGAAAACTGACCAACAAACTCCCCCTTTGGCATTTTAATGTTTGACATTAATGACAAAACCAATTCCTATGCAAACTATGCAAATTGCCCTACTGTGCAAACTGTGCAAGGTGCCCTGTGCAATCTGCAAGCCCTGCGAACAAAAGCCCCCTTTGGAATTGATGGAAAGATTTAAATATCTTCTCCCCCTTTTGACATCTATGACAAAGGAATCAACCATACTCCCCCTGAGAAAAGAAAATCACTTGCAAAGATGTATCATTTCAGCAGCAACTCCCCCTATCAACAATTGTCAATAAACCTATGCAGTCTGATTTTATAATGAAGCTCGTGCAATCTTTGAGAATGAAATGAAATTATAGAGGGTAAACCCCCAACTGATCCCTAAGACTTTCAAATTTCATTTTAGATAAAGGTTTAGTAAATACATCTTCTATCTAATCCTTTGTGCCAACATATTCCACTTTAATAACTTTAGACATAACCTGCTCTCTTAGAAAATGAAATTTAATGGGAATGTGCCTTGTTTTGGAATGCATAACAGGATTTTTAGAAATACTAATTGCACTAGTATTATCACAGAAGATAGGTATAGGTTCATTATAATGAATATGTATATCTTCCAACATCTATTTCATCCATAGAACCTAAGTGCAACAAGTTGCAGCTGCAATGTATTCTACTTCAACAGTAGACAGAGACATTGTTGATTGTTTTTTACTTGACCAACTTACAAGACATCCTCCAAGAAAAAATGTTTCTCCACTAGTACTCTTCCTATCATCAACACAACCTGGCCAATCATCATTAGTGAAAGAATATAAATCAAGCTGATTGCCTGTATGACACCATAAACCATACTATGTTGTCCCCTTAAGATATCTAAAAATTCTTTTGACTGCAAGTAGATGAGAATTTTTTGGTGAAGCCTGAAACCTACCAACTTGACAAACAGCATGCATAATATCAGGTCTTGTAGCTATAACATAAAGAATACTACCAATCATAGATCTGTATAATCTCTTATCAACATCTTTAGTATCATCAAACTTACTTAATTTACAACCAGTAACCATGGGAGTGCCAACTAGTTTAAAATCTTCCATTTGAAATTTATTAAGCATTTCATTGATATACTTGGTTTGAGAAATGGAAATACCTTTATTAGGTTGAGTAATTTGCAAGCCTAAGAAAAACTTCATTTCTCCTAGCTTGGACATCTCAAAATCTTTCTGCATCCGTTCAACAAACTGTTTACAAAGACTATTATCATCAGTACCAAAAATGATATCATCTACATATATCTCAACAATGATCGGGCTATCATTTTCTTCTTTAATATATAGATTACTATCAGTGTTACATTTCTTGAATCCTTGCTGCTTCAAGTAATTGTCAAGTCTGGAATACCAAGCCCTTGGTGCTTGCTTCAGGCCATACAAAGCCTTTTTCAACCTGTAAACATATTGTTCTACTTCTTGTACCTCAAAAACCATCTGGTTGTTCCATATACACTTGTTCCTCTAAATCACCATTCAAAAATGTAGACTTTACATCCATTTGGTAAACTTAAATGTGTTTAGAACTGGCATAAGCTAGAATCAGTCTAATGGAATCCATTCTTGCAACATGAGCAAAAGTTTCTCCAAAATCTATTCCTTCTACCTGTGCATACCCTTTACAAACCAATCTAGCCTTGTTTCTAGTTATTTTACCTGTTGTATCCATCTTATTTCTGAAAACCCATTTAGCCCCTATGACATTCTTATTCAAAGGTCTAGGAACCAATTCCCATGTCTTATTATTTTCTACTTGACTAAGTTATTCATTCATTGTTTTAATCTAGTACTCATCTTTAATTGCTTATTCAATATTTTTGGGTTCAATCAGAGAAAGTAAAGATACATGTTCATGAGTTGAGGTGGATTATTTCCTTCTTCTTCTTGTTCCAACACCTACATTTATGTCACCAATTATCTGTTCTTCAGGGTGATTTTTTTGTATTCTCTTGCTTGGAATCTTTGATGGAGTCATGCTTTTGGATGGAGTTGTGACCTGTGTCAAAGTAGGAATTAATTTTTCACTATCAACAACCTTAGTTTCTTCTGTTTCACTTACCTCATCATTCATTTTATGCTTTCCATGTATCTCATATATTTGATGATTCTTTTGTTTAGATTTAGACTTCAAAAATAAGGACTCATCACATTTCACATCTATGGCTTCAACTATTTTGTTCAATCTGAAGTTGTAACATTTATAAGCTTTCCTTGAACATGAATAGCCAACTAAAATACCTTCATCTGTTCTAGATTCCAACTTAACCAAATTCTTGTCAACTCTTTTGATATAAAATTTACTACCAAAAATTATGAAATGTTTAACACTAGATGGTCTGCCTTTCCATAATTGATAGGGTGTCTTAAAATGATTGTTTCTCAGAAAGATTCTATTCAAAATGTGAACAATAGTATGAAAATATTGAGGCCATAGTGTATTACTTAGTTTAGATTCATCGAGCATAGTTCTAGCCATCTCCATAATAGACCTATTTTTTCTTTCAACCACTACATTTTGTTGATTTGTTTCAGTAACATCAAAATGTCTTCTTATCCCATTTTCATTAAACTATCTATTGAATTCTTTACACACAAATTCCCCTCCATTATCTGATCTTAAACATTTAATTTTCATGTCACATTTATTTTCATTTGACTCCTTGAAGGTTTGAAAATAGCTAAAAGTTTCAGATTTCTTTTTCGATAAAAACATCTATGACATTCTAATAAATTTATCCACAAATAGTAGAAAATATATTTATCCTTTTAACCTTGTTGTTCTCATAGGTCCACAGACAACAACATGTACTATTTCCAATGGTTTAGTTGTTGAATGTTCTTTGGTTTTGAATTTAACTCTAGTTTGCTTACCATGTTGACATTGCTTGCAGATAGAACTTGAAAGATTATTTATGACAGGTAAATGTCTTATTGCTTCCTTTTTATTCAACTGATTCAATTTTCAAAGTTAATGTGTCCACGTATTTTGTGCCACAACCAACTTTCATCTTCACTCCGAAGATAGCATCTTTCTTTTTGTTCATCTACTATGTAAATGTTGCTTGAAGTTCTTGTGGCTGTTCCAACTAGTTTATTTGATTTTATATCCCTGATTTGTCATCCTTTTGAATCAAAAATCATAAAGAGGCCTTTATCATAGGTTTGAATTACACTCAATAAGTTATGTTCCATTTCCTCAACCAATAATACATTTTCAACCATGATTTTCTTACTGTTTAGACATACAGTTCCTCTTCCAACTATCCTAGCTGATTGATCATTTCCAAAGGTGACTATACCTTCTTTTCCTTCATATAGTTCAACAAAGAGTTGATTTCTACCTGACATATGCTTTGAACATCCACTATCCACAACCCATTTTACTTTATGTTCTTCTTATAGAGCTATAGTGCATTTTTCAGTGTTCATATTTTCACTTTTCTTTTTCCAATATTTGGTTTTCAGATCTATGTAAGTGGGTTCATTAAATATATAAAAACTCATACGACAATTTATTGACACATGCCCAAAATTGTTACACTTGTAACATACAGTCTCATATCTTAAGGTGTCAAATCTCCTGTAAGAGTAGTTTATATTGTTTTGACTAGTTTTACCATGTCCTCTTCCATATTAAAAATTAGACCTTTCATGACTGTTATGTGCATTTATATTTCTTGAAAAACTATTACAAAATGCAGCCTTATGTCCATACTTATAACAAAATAAACAGTGGCCTTCAAACCTATTTTGATGTCTTCCATAACTTCTTCTATGCATTGTTGAACCCTGATTTTCTTCTTGCCTTTCTAATTCCATCTTTTTGCTAGTAATTTTCTCATGATTATAATCTATACCTTCTTTCTCAACACTTGAAATAGAAAATCCATTAGTTACTACAGATTTATAACCAATTACAGTCTTATCATATGTTGATCTTTGACTACTAATAATTTGATCTAACACTTGAGAACTATGATTCATGTTATTTTCTTGTACTTTCTCTCTTAATGAGACTACAATTTTTAAACCTTCATTTTCCTTATCCTTTTCTGCAAGCATTTTAGTTAGATCTTCTTCAGTCACTCTAGCCTCTTCTATTTTAGGTTTTAAGTCAACTACCATTATTTCAGTGCTCTCAATCAAACCATTTGATTTCTGTAATTGAAATTCTAGATTCTCAAATTCTCTTTTAAAATGTTTGCATTCCCTTCTCACTTTTCTTAATTCACTTAAAGCACTTACCAAGTCAACTTCTAGATCAACTTCACCTTATTCTTCTTCTCCAGAATGATCATCCTGTTTTTTCATATCCATAAAAAGTTGTACATCTAAACTGTCATCACTCTCACCAGATTCTGAAATATCACTGCCATATTTTATACACAGTTGTAAGTTTTTCTTTGAAAAAACTTCTTATGTCTATACTTGAATTCCTTAGGTTTTCTATCACTGTATTCTTCATTATCAATAGGCTTATTTTAAGGACACTTAGATGAAAAATGTCCTATTCTACCACAACCAAAGCATTTCAGAGGAAGCTTACCTTTATACTTGCCAGTACCTCTTTTCAGATTTTTAACAAAATTTGCTTCTTCCACATCACCTTATGACTCCTCATGACTGTTGATTTCTTCTTCAACCTTTTTATTATCTTTCTTTTCTACCTTGAAAGTTTCTTCTTTCCTGAAAGAATTCTCACCAGAGGTTGTCATCTCATATGAAGTTAGTATTCCATGTAATTCATCCATTTCTAAAGTATCAAGATCTATTCTTTCTTCTAATGGAGATATTTTTGAATCAAATCTTGCAGGAAGTGATCTAAGTACCTTTTGCACAATAATAATATTATTAACTGTTTCTCCTAGACCTCTCATGGTATTAACAACTTCATCAATACAAAGAAAGTAGGTAGCTATATCTTCAGATTCTTCCATTTTCAGGCTTTCAAATTGACTTCTATATGATTGTAGCTTACCACTCTTTACCTTACTCCTTCATATACATTTTTCAATTTATCCCGTATTTCTTTTGTTGATGCACAATGCATAACTTTAACAAATTCTGACCCAACTAGACCTCCTAGTATTGCATTCATAGCTTTGGAATTACTCTCATAGAGTCTCTTACCTGTAGCATATATTGGAATGGTTGTTGGGAATTTATATTCATTTAGTATAGCCTGCCAGATATATACTCCTTGAGTTTGTAAAAACAACTTCATCATGATAATCCAAAAAGCATAATTATGACCATCAAATAAATGCAATCCATGTTTTGTAAATTATGGCTTCTTATCCATTATGAATGATCAAAAACTTCCAGTGGTTAAACAAATATCTTGAAGTAACCTACTCTAATACCAATTTTTGAACATGATAAGTCAACTGAGAGGGGGGGGGGTGAATTAGTTGTGTAAAATTTATTTCATTTTATAAGAAGATTACTTATTAATCAATAAATCATGCCTTTAACATTTAACTTGCAATAATACATTTAACCAATAAATATACAATCACATAAATGAAACAATGACACAGTGATTTTTCATGAGGAAAACCAAAAGGGAAAAACCTCTTCTTCTTATGAATCAAAGGCAAGCTCCAACTCCTCTTTACATTCTTATTTTATCTGAGCTACAACCTATATGAGGTTGCTACCTTTGTTTCTTCAGCACCTACTGAATGGAAGCTACAACTCCTAGATGTAGAAGCACCAACTTGTACAGGAGAATTTTACAGTCTCCGCTTTCTCCTCCCTACCACCCTGGAATCCTTCTCTGTCACTAAGAATCTGCAAATTAACTCTTATCTTCTCTATCAAAGATTAAGCATTAAATTTTCTCCTCAAATTTTATAGAGCCATATTTCTTCCATAATCCTCTCGCCCCATATTTTCTCCTCACTGTCCCTGTATAATTGTATTTTAGATTTATCTTCATTTATAGAAATGAATTTTAGTTTAGATCTATGACTGTACCATTAATTCCATACGCACCAACCTTCATCTCATCAAATTTTACTTATTTCTACCCTGTACATTCAGAGAGTACACTCGAACCCTCATGCTTCGAAGATTTAGTTACAATAACTGAATAACTATCTTACAATGATTATTATTGGCCAAGGCATATAGAAGAACAACAACCACACAATCAATTTAAGTATTTAATCCGCACCGTTTGATGTAGAAGATGGGTCTCATGCTTACTCCATATTCCCATTGGTTGCGACTAAGGGCCTTTACTAACAGGCACTTTCGTGATTCGCATATTGACAATATTGAGGTGAAGACATCTCATATCTTCATGTTGCGATCTCCGAAAAGTAGATTTAACTTGGTGCTAGCTCCTCCTTCTCACATGACCAACATTTTGCATTTCAGCGTTTCAACATTTCACATTTCATCATTTCAACTTTCATCATTTCGACATTTCGGTGTTTTTGCATTTCAACATCTTGAAGTTTCTGTGATGAAGTGTTTCAACACTCCAAGTCACGATCCCTGAAATAATATGATGACTTCACATTTGATCTAGCGGACATAGATTGGATGATTCTTGTTAACTTCTTGGGGAGAGATCAATGGTCATATACGACTCTTATATTACCCCTCCAATGCTTAATCCAACGGACATGACTTAATCATTCATCAAGATAGATGGCTTTCAGGTTTTTGATACTTTGGCCATTAGGTCTTCATGACCTCCAATAATTCAAAAAATCTTGAAATTGTGGATCATGTGATGTGTGTCCCTTTCGGTATTTCAGCATTCGAGACTTTGTGATGTTGGAATTTTTTGCTTACCATGCAAAAATCCAAAAATAGAAATTCCCAGAGTGACATTTCATAGTGACGTTACTTAGGATGAAGTTTCATGTGTTGTTCAATCTTCGATCTCTAAAATTCAAGCTAAGGGTGTTGACCTATATTCCAAGGCTCATTTCACATGTGACCTCGAGTTATAACCAAAGGCTCACCTCTTGGGTTCTTTGCAGTTTCACGTTTCGGTATGTTGAGAGGCATGTTGATCTCCAAATTAGGAACCACTGTGCCTGTGAAAACTGATCCACGGTGCCTATGAAAACTCACCAACAAACTCCCCCTTTGGCATTTTAAATTTTGACATTAATGACAAAACCAAGTCCTGTGCAAACTGTGCAAACTACCCTGCTGTGCAAACTGTGCAAATTGCCCTGTGCAAACTACAAGCCCTGCCAACAATACTTTGGTACATGATGTATGGGATGATACAATTGAGACACTTGTTATGATGCTTGATTGTTTGAGTCACATGGTTCGCATGTTGGTAGAGGCATATGGCTGATACACTCAATTGATGATGTCTTATGGAATATTGTATGGTATTGATGTACATGGTTGATGTACATAGGTGTTATACATTGTTGACACACAATATGGCACATGATGTACTTGGTTGATATTTTTTTCATGATTCTATATTAATTTTTTATATATATTTTTCTTCATGGTGTATGGTATGGCATGAGTTTGATGCATGCACAGGTCCAAGGATCGTCATAGAAAGAGTGGTTGATCTATGTTCCGGTTGAGAAGTAGAATTTGCAGTAGAAGCATGTTGCAGTGGTAGCATATTGCTTATATTGTAGAGAAGATAGGGGGAGACATACCCATAGGGGGAGTCATTCTTCTTCCCATGATTCCAGGAAGAGATATTTATCAGATGAAAAGGTAAATACTTGGAAAAATATCCCTGTACTTGTATAAAGATCACAAAGGCATGGTCCAGGGGGAGCAATGATCACAGGGGAAGCATGAGTGATATGTTTTTAGCATTACATTAGAGTGATATCGCTTGTTCAAAAGGGGAGATATTATTTAGAGAAAGATGAAAGGATTCTAGGTGGGGGGAGCAGTCCCAAGGAGAGTTCAGGTAGGGGGAGAAGCACCAAGGAGAGAACTACCATTTTCCATTGATGTCAAAGGGGGAGAGATAGTCACATTGATCATATTGAGATGACTATTGATGTATAGAAATACCTTGTCTACATGTTTCCATCCATGATTTCTTTTGACATCAATGTTGGTATTGACATCAATACCAAAGGGGGATATTGTCAGATAATGTTGTCATTCATGTCAAAGCATTGATGTCAAAGGAATTTGATGAAGTATGCATTGTCATTTTTTTTAATGGATTGATCAATTTGTTGTCATATGATTCATATATGAATATGGATCAATGTGTTGTCATTGATGGTTTTACATTGATTGTTGGATTATGTGATCATGCATGGAATCAATGACAAAGGGACAATGTCATAATCATGTATTGTCATGGGTTATTCCAGTTAGATTGATGTAAAGATGACTCATTATTGTCTTTTCATGGTTGATAGTAAGTACAAATGTATGAACTCCAAATTGGTCCCCTTATGGTTAAATACCTCGGGGGAAGACGCTTTGTGGTTGAATTATCCTAGAAGTATGGTTAGATAACCCATGATTAATTGTGGAATAATGAGATGAGGATCAATGAATTTTTCAGTAAAACTATCCTAGATGGATAGTTCTTGTCATGCCATTTCCAGTTCTATGTGGAACATCACATAACTCCTCACGGTTTGAGAGTTACGGACTTACGAAGTTGGAGGACCCTCATATGTTGGATAGAAGCCCCAAAAGGTCAAATAAGTCAAAGTTCTTACAAAGAATAAATTATTTAAATAATAAAGTGAAGTGATAAATTCAAAGAGGATTATTTAAATAATAAAGTAAATGGAGAAAATTTCTAATTATGGAAAGTGGTTATAAGAGGATTAACCCTAAAATGAGGAAAGTAGGTTAAGTGGAAAACTAGATATTGGATATATGGAAAAGTGACCAATTGGACAAAGTTGGAGATAGGTGACTATGTGGACAAAGTGGCTATGTGGAAAAAGTGGCCTAGTGGATGATTCCAAGGAAGCTACTTGGAGAGTATAAATAAGAGGCAAGGGTCTCTTGTAAACACATCTCTTGAGCATATACTGAAGATATATTCTGAGAGAGAGATTGACTGGAGGATCTCATGGATGCATCAAAGTTTTCGTAAGTCTGAGATATTGAAGGAGAAAGTTTTAGAAATTCAGAAACCCTAGTTTTTCAAGGAGCATGCGGGCTACAATGAGTCAGAGCACGTACACACATGGGCTACAGTGAGGCATGATGCGTACACATGCGGGCTGAAGAAGGTCAAAGTGTGTATAGTTGGAGGAAGTCATGGATACTTGAGTGTGAGATGGTGCCAGGTTCTTCAACCCTGAGGCAAGTTCCAGATTTTCATTCTATGGGCTCAGATCTGCCATAGAAATTCGGATATGGTTACTTAGTTGTCTTGATGGATATTCTTGCTTATTGTATGGTGAATGCTTAAGTAATTCTTGGTATGGATGTTGTGATGTTGGTTGATTGATAGAGTGAGAAACATTCTTATGGTTCAGTACTGATATGGTTGACACAGTATTCTGGTAACTTATACATGATTGAGTAACATTCATATTGTATGGTTGAGAAGCATGAGTAAATTATTGGAGAGCATAGATGTGTTGTGATTGGTTATGGTACAAATTGGATAGTGAAAGGAAGAAGTGGATGTGACTGAAGGGTGCAGAGGATCTGAGTTTTTCAAGGAGAGAAAACCCTAGTTGATCAGAAGGCATACATAGGCTACAGTACAGATTGGCCGCGTACATAAACGAGTTGTACTATTGGTAGGGTGCGTACATATGCATGTTGCACTACTGACATGTGGCATACTCATTAACATATTGGTATTTGTTGAGGATTGAAACGTGTTCTCATTTGGTGTTGAGTTGTGTAAGATGACTCTTGGATTACAGAGATAGTGCTCCTATGGAGTTGTAAATCTATTCAGTTGTTACTGATAAAACCAAGGATTGTAGTCCATAATAAAAAGAAAATTGTACATGCATATTGTGTTCTTTTTGTTCTTTGTGGTGATGGATTGTTGATGATATATGTTGTTGTTATCTATTGTTGATATATGTTCACATACAACTAATTATAAATGACAGTAATAAGTGATGAGTAAATGGTGATTGCTAACTAAGGATTTTTAAGGAAGGTAAGTTGAAAAAACATCCCTACACTAATTCACCCCCCCTCTCAATGTTTTCGGTATGTCCAACACCCATTACCCAATATTGGGATATATATATAGATTTTTTGAACTAGATGAAGTGAAGAAACAATTGCAATAGTTGCTAGAGTAGGGAGTAATTTGACTAAGAACCTCACCTTGTGGGTCACCTATTATCATAGTACCTAAGAAGTATGGGACTCCATGGATGTGTATCGACTATAGATATTTGTAAAATATTACAGTCAAGAATCGGTTGTTGGATTACTGAGAGGGGGGGGGGGTGAATCAATAATAGAGCAATTTAATCTTTTTTAACTATAAAATTCAAGTGTTATAACAATGTATCATAATCATCCAATAGTTTCAGAGTAAATAAACAATAAACAAATGAGAAATCATACACATACAAAGTACACCAATGTTTTTATGTAGAAACCCAAAGCGAGAGAAAACCATGAAATGCTTCTTCTTATATGTATTTAAGAATTACATTTATTGGAAGAACCAACTTCCTTTGTTTTCCCACTGCAACGAGAAGGAGGCTCCAACCCCCTAGTCTCTTAGGATAAAAACTAAGGGAAGCTCCAACTCCCCAATTCTATGCCTACAACTAGAAGGAGGATACAAACCCCTGTGTTCTCCAGCTTATACAACCGAAAGGTGGCTACAACCACCTGTCCTTACCCCATCCAACTACCCTATCATATAAGTAGAATGATGGAACCATTGTGACACTATCACTATGAGATATACTATTATAAACCTGTATAAATCAACCTGCACCAAACAACCTTTAAAAACCTGTACCAAACAACCTGTAATCAACCTGTACCATAAATAAGTGCATCAACTATGCACCAAACTGTACCTCAACCTGTACCATCAATGAGTGCATAAACCATGCACCAAATATGTACCAATCATGCATCATATACACATAAAATATGACCCACCAATATGTACCAACATCATCAACTATACACCTCATGTATGTGCCAACTCATCAACTACTTGTCTCAACCATGTACCCAACATGTACCTCAATCAAAATCCCTCATCAATTTCATCATCCAAATATGATTTGTAACTATGTAATATACCTTATGTATATGATCACATACATGTAAACCTTCCTTAACTTTAACAACAAGAGATTAGCATTTTCATCAAACTTTACTTTGGTCTCACATGACTTATTTTGGATTAGTCAACAACCCTAACTTGAAATAATCATAACTATGTATTTGTAATGAATAAAGATATAAAAATAATACACATTGTTCTTCAATGTTTTTTATGCAATTCCCCCAGGTTTCACTACTTAGAACCTCTCAAAAGAGGAGTTATAGAAAAAACGACATACCTTGTTGAATTCCGGATTATTCTAGAGAGATAACTTCTAGAGAGTGCCTCGCATGAAATATTTGTTGTATAGGTATAACAATCATACACATAATACTACATACTCTACTCTAACTAATACATTTGGTATTACTAAATTTGGATATGTTATGAATAAGTTATGACGTTTTTACCCGAAACACTTGTTTTAGACTAGTTTCAGGACTAGCCACAAACCCTGTTTTATGCTTGTAGAGCTATAGTGCATTTTTTAGTGTTCAGATTTTCACTTTTCTTTTTGCAATATTTGGTTTTTAGATCTGTGTAAGTGGGTTCATTAAATATCTTAAAACTCATAGGACAATTTCTTGACACATGCCCAAAGTTGTTACACTTGTAACATTCAGTCTCATATCCTAAGGTGTCAAATATGTTGTAAGAGTACTTTATATTTTTTTGACTAGTTTTACCATGTCCTCTTCCATATTCAAAATTAGACCTTTCATGACTGTTATGTGCATTTATCTTTCTTGAAAAACTATTACAAAATTCAGCCTTATGTCCATACTTATAACAAAAGAAACAATGTCCTTCAAATGTGTTTTGATGTATGCCATAACTTCTTCTATGCATTGTTGAACCCTATTTTTCTTCTTGCCTTTCTGATTCCATCTTCTTGCTAGTAATTTTCTCATGATTATCCTGTATACCTGCTTTCTCAACACTTGAACTAGAACATCCATTAGTTACTGCAGATTTATAACCAATTCCAGTCTTATCATATGTTGATATTTGACTACTAATAATTTGATCTAACACTTGAGAACTATGATTCATGTTATTTTCTTATACTTTCTTTCTTAATGAGACTACTTCAATTTTTAAACCTTCATTTTCCTATCATTTTCTGCAAGCATTTTAGTTAGATATTCTTCAGTCACTCTAGCCTATTCTATTTAAAGTTTTAAGTCAACTACCATGATTTCAGTGCTCTCAATCAAACCATTTGATTTCTGTAATTCAAATTCTAGATTCTCAATTTCTCTTTTAAAATGTTTGCATTCCCTTCTCACTTTTCTTAATTCACTCAAAGAACTTACCAATTCATCTTCTAGATCAACTTGACCTTCTTCTTCCTCACTAGACTGATCATCTTGTTTTTCCATGGCCATAAAAAGTTGTACATTTGAACTGTCATCACTCTCACCAGATTCTAACATATCATTGTCATTTTTATACACAAGCTTTTCTTTTTGTAAGTTTTTCTTTGAAAAAAATTCTTATGTCTATTCTTGAATTCCTTAGGTTTTCTATCACTGTCTTTTTCATTATCATTATTCTTATTGTAAGGACACTTAGATGCAAAATGTCCTATTCTACCACAACCAAAGCATTTCAGAGGAAGCTTACCTTTATACTTGCCTGTACCTCTTTTTAGATTTTTAACAAAATTTGCTTCTTCCACATCACCTTCTGATTCCTCATGATTGTTGATTTCTGCTTCAACCTTTTTCTTATCTTTCTTTGCTACCTTGAAAGATGCTTCTTTCCTGAAATAATTCTCACCAGAGGTTCTCATCTCATATGTTGTTAGTATTCCATGTAATTCATCCATTTCTAAAGTATCAAGATCTGTTCTTTCTTCTAATGCAGATATTTTTGAATCAAATCTTGCAAGAAGTGATCTAAGTACCTTTTGCACAATAATATTATTATTAATCATTTCTCTTAGACCTCTCATGGTATTAACAACTTCATCAATACGAAGAAAGTAGGTAGCTATATATTCATATTCTTCCATTTCCAGGCTTTCAAATTGACTTCTATATGATTGTATCTTAGCACTCTTTACCTTAGTGTATCCTTCATATACATTTTTGAATTTATCCCATATTTCTTTTTTTGATGCACAATGCATAGCTTTAACAAATTCTGACCCTGCTAGACCTCCTAGTATTGCATACATAGATTTGGAAATACTCTCATAGAGTCTCTTACCTATAGAAACTATTGGAATGGTTGTTGGGACTTTATATTCATTTAGTACAACCTGTCATGTATCTAATCCTTGAGTTTGTAAAAACAACTTCATCCTGATACTCCAAAAAGCATAATTATGACCATCAAATAAAGGCAATCCATGTTTTGTAAATTCTGACTTCTTATCCATTATGAATGATCAAAAAATTCCAGTGGTTAAATTGATATCTTGAAGTAACCTTCTCTGACACCAATTGTTGAATAGGATNGGGGGGGGGGGTGAATCAGTTGTATAAAATTTCTTTAATTTTATAAGAAGATTACTTATTAATCAATAAATCATGCCTTTAACATTTAACTTGTAGTAATACATTTAACTAATAAATATACAATCACATAAATGAAACAATGACACAGTGATTTTCATGAGGAAACCTAAAAGGGAAAAACCTCTTCTTCTTTGGAATGAAAGGCAAGCTCCAACTCCTCTTTACATTCTTATTTTATCTGAGCTACAGCCCAGATGAGGTTGCTACCTCTGTTTCTTCAGCACCTACTGAATGGAAGCCACAACTCCTAGACATACAAGCACCAACTTGTACAAGAGATTTTTATAGTCTCCCCTTGCTCCTCCCTACCACCCTGGAATTCTTCTCTGTCACTAAGAATCTGCAAACCAACTCTTATCTTCTCTGTCAAATATTAAGCATTAGATTTTCTCCTCAAATTTTATAGAGCCATCTTTCTTCCATAATCCTCTCGCCCCATATTTTCTCCTCACTGTCCATGTATAATTTTATTTTAGATTTATCTTCATTTACATAAATGAATTTTACTTTAGATCTATGACTGTACCATTAATTCCATACGCACCAACCTTCATCTCACGAAATTTCACTTATTTCTACCCTGTACATTCAGATTTTACACTTGAACCCTCAGGCTTTGAAGATTCAGTTACAATAACTAAATAACTATCTTACAGTGATTATTATTGGCCAAGGCATCTAGAAGAAGAATAACCACACGATCAATTTAAGTATTTAATCTGCATCGTTCGATGTAGAAGATGAGTCTCATATTTGCTCCATATGCCCATTGGCTGTTACGACGGGCCTTTACCAAAAGGTTCTTTCGCGATTTGCATATCGTCAATCCTGAGGTGAAGACATATTGTCTCTTCATGTTGCGATCTATGAAAAGGATCTTTAACTTCGTCCTAGCTCCTCCTTCTCACATGACCAATGGCAGTGACTATAGCCTATACAAAAATGTATTTTAGCGTTTCACATTTCAGCGTCTCGGCATTTCAGATTTCATCATTTCACATTTTAGCATTTCGGCTTTTAGCGTTTCGACATTTCGGCATTTTTCATTTTGACATTTCGGCGTTGCTGTGATGAAGTGTTTCGACACTCCAAGTCACGATCCCCGAAACGATCTGATGGCTTCACATTTGATCTGGTGGACATAGATTGGATGATTCGCGTTAACTTCTCGAGGACTGATCAACAGTCATATATGACTCTTATATTATCCCTTCAATGTTTAATCTGACGGACATGACTTAATAATTCATCGAGATATATAGCTGTCAGGTTTTCAGACCTTTGGCCATCAAGTCTTCATGACCTCCAATAATTCAAAAACTCTTGAAACTGTAGATCATGTGACATGTGTTCCTTTCGATATTTTAGCATTCAGGACTTCATGATGTTGGATTTTTTTTCTTACCATGAAAAAATCCTAAAATACAAATTCCCAGAGTGACATATCATAGTAACATTACTTAGGATGACATGTCATGTGCTAGTCAATATACGATCTCTGAAATTCAATATAAGGGTGTTGACTCATCTTCCAAGGCTCATTTCACATGTGACCTCGAGTTATAACAAAAGGCTCACCTCCTGGGTTCTTCACAGTTTCACGTTTCGGTATGTGAAGAGGCATGCTGATCTCCAAATTAGGAACCACCGTGCTTGTGCAAACTGATCCACGATGCCTATGAAAACTGACCAACAAACTCCCCCTTTAGAATTTTTAAGTTTGACATTAATTACAAAATCAAGTCCTGTGCAAACTGTGCAAACTGCCGTCTGCAAACTGCAAGCTCTGCCAATAATACTTTAGGACATGATGTATGGGATGATACAATTGAGACACTTGTTATGATGCTTGATTGTTTGAGTCACATGGTTCGCATGTTTGTAGAGGCATATGGTTGATACACTCTATTGATGATATCTTATGGAATATTGTATGGTATTGATGTACATGGTTGATGTACATGGGTGTTATACATAGGTGTTATACATGGTTGACACACAATATGGCACATGATGTACTTGGTTGATATTTTGTTCATGATGCTATATTAATTTTTGATATATCTTTTTCTTCATGGTGTATGGTATGGCATGAGTTTGATGCATGCACAGGTCCAAGGATCGTCATAGAAAGAGTGATTGATCTATGTTTCAGTTGAGAAGTAGAATTTGTAGTAGAAGCATGTTGTAGTGGTAGCATATTGTTCATATTGCAGAGAAGATAGGGGGAGACATACCCATAGGGAGAGTCATTCTTCTTCCCATGATTCCAGGAAGAGATATTTATCAGATGCAAAGGCAAATACTTTGAAAAAGATCCCTCTACTTGTATAAAGAGCACAGAGGCATGGTTCCAGGGGGAGCGATGATCATAGGGGAAGCATGACTGATATTTTTCATCATTATATTAGAGTGATATCCCTTGTTCAAAAGGGGAGATACTATTCAGAGAAATATCAAAGGATTCCAGGCAGGGGGAGCAGTCCCAAGGAGAGTTCAGGTAGGGGGAGAAGCACCAAGGAGAGAACTACCCTTTTCCATTGATGTCAAAGGGGGAGAGATAGTCACATTGATGATATTGAGATGACTATTTATGTATAGCAATGCCTTGTCTACATGTTGTCATCCATGATTTCTTTTGACATCAATGTTGGTATTGAAATCAATGCAAAGGGGGATATTGTTGGATCATGTTGTCATTCATGTCAAAGGATTGATGTCAAAGGAATTTGATGAAGTATGGATTGTCATTTTTTTCAACGGATTGATCAATTTGTTGTCATATGATTCATATATGAATATGGATTGATGTGTTGTCATTGATGGTTTTATATTGATTGTTGGATCATGTGATCATGCATGGAATCAATGACAAAGGGACAATGTCATAATCATGTATGGTCATGGGTTATTCCAGTTGGATTGATGTAAAGATGACTCATTATTGTCTTTTCATGGTTTATAGTAAGTACAAATGGATGAACTCCAAATTGGTCCCCTTATGATGAAATCCCTCAGTGGAAGATGCTTTATGGTTGAATTATCCTAGAAGTGTGGTTAGAGAACCCATGATTAATTGTGGAATAATGAGATGAATATCAATGAATTTGTCAGTGAAACTATACTACATGGATAGTTCTTGTCATTCCATTTCTAGTTCTATGTGGAACGTTGCATAACTCCTCACATTTTGAGAGTTATGGCCTTACGAAGTTGGAGGACCCTCATATGTTGGATAGAAGCCCAAAAAGGTCAAAGAAGTCAAAGTTCTTACAAAGAAGAAATTATTTAAATAATAAAGTGAAGTGATAAATTCAAAGAGGATTATTTAAATAATAAAGTAAATGGAGAAACTTTCTAATTATGGAAAGTGGTTATAAGACGGTTAACCCTAAAATGAGGAAAGTAGGTTAAGTGGAAAACTGGATATTGGATATATGGACAACTAACCAATTGGACAATGTTGAAGATAGGTGACTATGTGGAAAAGGTGGCCTAGTAGATGATTCCATGGAAGCTACTTGGAGAGTATAAATAAGAGGCAAGGGTCTCTTGTAAACACATCTGTTGAGCATTTATTGAAGATATATTCTGAGAGAGAGACTGAATGGAGGATCTCATGGATTCATCAAAGTTTCCATAAGTCTGAGATATTGAAGGAGAAAGTTTCAGAAGTTCAGAAACCCTAGTTTTTCAAGGAGTATGCGGGCTACAGTGAGTCGGAGCACGTACACACATGGGCTACACTGAGGTAGGATGTGTACACACGCAGGATGAAGAAGGTCAGAGTGCATATAGTTGGAGGAAGTCATGGGTACTTGAGTGTGAAATGGTGCCAGGTTCTTCAACCCTGAAGCAAGTTCTAGATTTTCATTCTATAGGCTCAGATATACCATAGAAATTTAGATATGGTTACTTAGTTTTCTTGATGTATATTCTTTCTTATTGTATGTTGAATGCTTAATGAATTCTTGGTATGGCTGTTCTGATGTTGGTTGATTGATTGAGTGAGAAACATTCTTATGGTTCAGTACTGATATGGTTGACACGGTATTCTGGTAACTTATACATGATTGAGTAACATTCGTATTGCATGGTCGAGAAGCATGAGTAAATTTTTGGAGAGCATATATGTGTTGTGATTGGTTATGGTACAGATTGGATAGTGAAAGGAAGAAGTGGATGTGACTAAAGGTTGCAGAGGATCTGAGTTTTTCAAGGATCGAAGACCCTAGTTGATAAGAAGGCATACATAGGCTACAATATAGATTGTCCACATACATAAATGAGTTGTACTATTGGTAGGGCGTGTACATATGCATGCTTCACTACTAACATGTTGCATATGCATTGACATATTGGTATCTGCTGAGGATTGAATCGTGTTCTCAGTTGGTGTTGAGTTGTGTAAGATGACTCTTGGATTACAGAGCCGGTGCTCTTGTGGATTTGTAACTCTATTCATTTGTTGCTGATAGACCCAAGGATTGTAGTCCATAATAAAAAAGGAAATTGTACATACATATTGTGTTATTTTTGTTCTTTGTGGTGATGGCTTGTTGATGATATATGTTGTTGTTATCTATTGTTCATATATGTTCACATACAACTGGTTATAAATGACAGTAATGAGTGATGAGTAAATTTTGATTGCTAACTAAGGATTTTTAAGAAAGGTAAGTCAAAAAAAAATACCTACACTGATTCACCCCCCCTCTCATTGTGTTCGGTATGTCCAACACCCATTACCCAATATTGGGATATATAGATAGTTTTTTTGAACTGGATGAAGTGAAGAAACAATTGCAATAGTTGCTAGAGTAGGGAGTAATTTAACTAAGAACCTCACCTTGTGGGTCATCTATTATCATAGTACCTAAGAAGTATGGGACTCCGCGGATGTGTATCGAGTATAGATATTTTTAAAATGTTACAGTCAAGAATCAGTTGTTGGATTACTAAGAGGGGGGGTGAATCAATAATAGAGAAATTTAATCCTTTTTAACTACAAAATTCAAGTGTTATAACAATGTATCATCATCATCCAATAGTTTTATAGTAAATAAACAATGAACAAATGAGAAATCATACATGTACAAAGTACACCAATGTTTTTACGTAGAAACCCAAAGCGGGAGAAAACCATGAATTATTATATGTATTTAACAATTACATTTATTGGAAGAACCATCTTCCTTTGTTTTCCAGCTGCAACTGGAAGGAGGCTCCAACCCCCTAGTCTCTTAGGATAAAAAATAAGGGAAGCTCCAACTCCCCAAATCTATGGCTATAACCAGAAGGAGGATACAAACCCCTATGTTCTCCAGCTTATACAACCGAAAGGTGGCTACAACCACCTGTCCTTGCCCCGTCCAACCGCCCTGTCGTAGAAGTAGAATGATGGAACCATTGTCACATTATCACTATGAGATATACTATTGTAAACCTGTAGAAATCAACCTACACCAAACAACCTTTAAAAACATGTACCAAACAACCTGTAATCAACTTGTACCATAAATAAGTGCATCAACCATGCACCAACCTGTACCTCAACCTGTACCATCAATGAGTGAATCAACCATGCACCAAATATGTACCAATCATGCATCATATACACATAAAATATGACTCACCAATATGTACCAACATCATCAACTATACACCTCATGTATGTGCCAACTCATCAACTACTTGTCTCAACCATGTACCCAACATGTATCTCAATCAAAATCCCTCATCAATTTAAAAATCCAAATATGATTTGTAACTATTTAATATACCTTATGTATATGATCACATACATGTAAACCTTCCTTAACTTTAACAAGAGACTAGCATTTTCATCAAATTTTACTTTGGTCTCACATGACTTATTTTGGATTAGTCAACAACCCTAACTTGAAATAATCATAACTATGTATTTGTAATGAATAAAGATATGAAAATAGTACACATTGTTCTTCAGTGTCTCTTATGCAATTCCTCTAGATTTCACCGCTTAGAACCTCTCAGAAGAGGAGTTATAACAAAAATGACATACCTTGTTGAATTCTGGATTATTCTAGAGAGATAACTTCTAGAGAGTGCCCTGCATGGAATATTTGTTGTATAGACATAAAAATGGTACACTTAATACTACATACTCTACTATAACCAATACATTTGGTATTACTAAATTTGGATATGTTATGAAGAAGTTATGACGTTTTTACCCGAAACACTTGTTTTACACTAGTTTCAGGACTAGCCACAAACCCTATTTTCCACTGAGTGTAACTCCAAAAATAAAAAAACCCACAATATGTATTTTTTATCAAATCTACTTGGATATGTTTCCTCAATGGCCTACATAGTTTTTTTTCAGAATCATTCTAGAAAAAATGCTATTGAGAAAATGGTGAGATGACCTCTAAATAGCATACCTTAGAAAGCATCATCAAAATAATTTATCCTCCCTTGAATTTCGTCCTTATTTACTTCACCTTCCCTCTGAAATTCACTTTATATATCCTTTGGTTAACTCAGTCACTTATAGATATTCAATATTCTCAAGTGTAATTAAAATTAGATACCCTTTCCTCTTATTTATATTTTTATGTAGCTTCCTCAAGGGGTTACCTTTTAACTATCTTAAACCACTTTCCTTATTTTAGGGCTAACCCACTTCTAAACACTTTTCGACTTAGTAATTTCTCCATTAAATTTATTATTTAAATAATTTATTTTGTATCCACTTTGACTTATAGGACACTCATCACTTCACTTTATTATTTAAATAATTTCTTCTTTGCAACCACTTTGACTACTTTGACATTTTGGGGCTTCTAGATGAATCAGAAGGCTTCTTCAACTTCACACAACCATAACTAACTAACTGTGAGGATTTATGTGACATTCCACATATGATTGGAAATGGCATGACATTTCCTATCCATCTAGAATAGTCTTACCTTCAAATATATTAAAACTCATACCATTATACATGAGGAAAACTTGTGTCCATGACCCAAACCTTTGTGCTACTGAAATTTTCTATTGGACTTTCTTCAAGGGTTGACATCAGTGAAAACCAACCCAAATAATAAAAAATATCCCTCTTTGGAATTGATGAAAACACTCTGATGAAATACTGAAGTCATATCACTCATGCTCCCTATGTGACCATCACTCCCCTTGGAACCATGACTCTTTGCTCTTTCTCCAAGCATTTACCTTTGCATATGATAAATCTCTCTCCCTTTGTCATCAATGGAAAATGTATATTTCCATACAGGGCTGCTACCCCTGACTGAACTCTTCCTAAATATGATCTCTCAACTTGAATTGCCCTCTTTATGGTTCTTCCTCGTGTAAATATAAGACATATAATATAAGGATTCAAAAGAATTCATTTTGGAGTATAAATTACTCTAATTCTCTGGCAAAGATACTCAAAGGATTCCATTGGAAGCGTTTTTGTAAATATGTATTCCACTTGTTATTTTGTTCCCACATATTCAACTCAGATGTTCTTCTCTGCAACCTGTTCCCGTAGAAAGTGATACTTTATTGGAATGTGCTTCGTCTTGGAGTGCATCACTAGGTTCTTTGAGATACTGATGGCACTTTTATCATCATAATAGATTGGAATGGGCTCATCATACTCAACTTGTATAATTTTCAAAGTTTGTTTTATCCATAGAATATGAGTACAACACCATGTTGTTGCAATATACTTTGCTTTGGTTGTAGATAAAGATATTGATCATTGTTTCTTGCTTAGCGAAGATACTAAACACTCATGCAAGTAGAAATCTACTCAATGCAACCTGCCCAATATTCATATGTGTAGGCAATAAGTGATAGATCCTTTCCTTTTGGATACCATAACACAAACTCTTATGTTCCTCTGAGATTTCTGAAAATCCTCTCCATTGCTAATACATGTGATTTCTTTGGTGCTTCTTGAAATCGTGCCACCTATTCAGGTGCCTGCATTACATCTGGTTTGGATGTTGTCACATATATTAAGCTACCAATCATTGACCTATATTTCCTCTGGTCTGTAGACTTTGAATCATCATCTTTTCTCAACTTGCAATCGGTTTGCATAGGAGTGGTAACTTGTTTGCAATCTTCCATTCCGAACCTCTTTAGCATTTCTCTGATATACTTAGTTTGAGAAATAAAAATTTCTTGGTCGCTTTGACGTATATAAAGACCCATAAATAAGGATAGTTCTCCGAGTAATGACATTTCAAATTCATTCTTCATATCCTTTACAAATTTCTAGCTTAACCTCTCATTGATACTTCCAAAAATAATATCATCAACATAAAATTCAATTAATAAAATACTATCTTCAGTTACCTTGATGTAGAGGTTGTTTTCTACACTTCTTTTTCTGAACCCCCCCTATTGTATATATTTATCCAATCTAGATTACCATGCTCTAGGAGCCTGTTTGAGACCATAGACGACCTTCTTCAATTTACACACATAATCTGCATTCTCTGAAAACTGAAATCCTTGTGGTTGTTCAATGTAGACTTCTTCTTCAAGTTCCCTGTTCAGAAAAGATGATTTCACGTCGCTCTGATACACTTTAATATTCTTGGGGCATGCATAAGCTAACAAAAATCAGATTGCTTCCATTCTGGCAACTGGTGAAAATGTCTCTTCAAAGTCGATTCCTTCAACTTGTGTGTATCCTTTAAATATCAATCTAGCTTTCTTCCTTGTAACATGTCCATATTCACTCAATTTATTTATGAAAACCCACTTTGTGTTAGTCACATTCTTATTCTTTGGTCTTGGAACCAATTTCCCAGTGTCATTCTTCTCTATTTGATCTAATTCTTCATCCATGGCCTTATTCCAAAATTCATCCTTGCTAGCCTCTTCAAAATTGCATTGTTCAATCATAGATAAGAGTGTTAGGTGCATTTATTCTAGTGAATGGATTCTTCTTCTAGTCTCAACTCCTGCATCTTTTTTTCTAATAATCTGATATGAATGATGATTATTATATACTCGTTTGTTAGGTGTATTTGGAGGCAATTGTTGAAACTGCTCTTCTACTTATGTCTGGTCGTCTTTATATTCCCCTTCTACTTCTTCTTCGTCTTTTTCTTCTTCTTCCTAAAGTTGTTCCATTGATTCATTTTCTTCTTCCTTTAATTCTCATCCACTTTTTTCATCAATTGTTACATTAATGCTTTCCACAACTTTGTTCAACCTCATATTTTAACACTTGTATGCTTTCCTTTTACTTGAGTAACCAACAAGTACTCCTTTGTCCACACGAGAGTCAAACTTTCTCATTCTTCCATCTTCTCTTTTGATGTAGCATTTTCTTCCAAATACTATGAAGTGCTTCACATTTGCTGATCTTCCTTTCCATAGCTCATAGGGATTTTTTGCATCATTGTTTCTCAACATTACTCTTTTTTGAATTTGAACTATTGTATGCACTTCATGTGTCCAAAAAAATTCTGTCAATTTTGAATCCATTACCATTGTTCGATCCATTTCATGTACTTTCTTATTATTTATTTCAACAACTCCATTTTGTTGAGGTGTCCTAGCAAAAGGGAATTTCTTTTTTATTCCATGCCTGCTGCCATAGTACATAAATTCCTTTGAAGTGAACTCTCCTCCATTATCAGATCTCAAACTTTTGATTTTTTAATCCATTTCATTTTCAACCATTTCCTTGTAGACCTTGAAGTCTTCAAAATCTTATGACTTATTCCTAAGAAAGAAAATTGTAGACATTCTTATATAATCATCAACTAATAACATAAATTATTCTTCACCTTTTAAACCCTTTGTTGTAGTTGGTCCAACTAGATCAGTATGCACAACTTCTAGTGGTCTTGTTGTTGAATATTCCTTTGATTTGAACCTGGTCTTTGTTTTCTTTCATTGTGGAAAATGCTTGCATAAAGTGTTAGTTGGTTTCATGATCTGGGACATTTCTCTAACTGCTTCACTTTTGCTAACTTTGACAAGGTTATCAAAATGTATGTGGCCCATTCTTCTGTGCCATAGCCAAATTTCATCTTCCTTTCCTACACAACACTTTTCATTTCCAATTTCACTTAAAACATATATGTTGCTTGAAGTTCTTGCAGTTGTTGCAATCAATTTTCCCAAAACTTATTTTCTTATCTCGCACTTCTATGAATCGAAAATAATTTTATGACCTTGGTCACACATTTGAATTACACTAAGAAGATTATGTTTCATATCTTCTACTAGTAGAACATTTTCTACCTTGGTATTCTTGTTTCTAATTCTGACTCTGCCTTTTCTAATGGTTTTAATTGAACCATCATTTTCAAAGGAGACTCATCCATCTATTTCCTTTATTAATGTAAGAAACATGTATTTATCACCTGTCATATGTTTTGAAAAATCACTATCAACATACCCACCACATTTCTTTTGATTATCTTGTAGAGCGAATGTGCATTGCTCATTGCTATACTGGTTCTTCTTTCTTATCCATGTTCTTTTCTAAGATTCCTATCTGTGATTGTTGTAGCTCCATTGTGGTTCTCTAGGAGTGAATGTCATTCCACAATTTTTTTCCATGTGTCCAAAGTTGTTGCACTTGTAGAATTCCACTTCAGTGCTCAATGATTCAAACTTGTTGTAGCTTCTTCTATGTGTTTCAATAGGCCTTCTTGGATAACCATTTTGTGTATGAATTTCAATTTTTTTTATGTTCCTCCTCTTAGCTCTGCAATTTACATCTTTATGTCCAAAATTATTGAATGCATAACATAAATGAAAAAATATATTTTGATACCTAGGAGTTGAAGATATTATGAAAGAAGTTTCTTTTATTAATCCTTCTTATTCTTGAGGCATATTTGTTTCTGTTGGCCGTTGATTCTAAAATATGAATATTCTCGATGGAGGAGTGTCCCTATAATCTTCTTTGTAGGTCTTCCTATCCTCTTTGATTGTTTCTGCATAACTTTTTGGATATGTTTCTTGTTATTTTGTTTTGGAGCTTGATCTCTTTTCCGTCTAATTGTATCCAAGTCTAGACTTGTCATGATGAGGATTTTGACTGTTGATAATGTCATCCAAAACTTTTGAGTTGTTCTGCATATTTTTATTTAGAGGATCCTTTCTCAATGTGACAATATAAGCTTCCAAATTTCCAATGATCTTGTCTCTTTATTCTAGCTATTCTTTGAGTGCTTCTTCAATTATTTTATCTTCTTCTATTTGAACCTTCAATTTCATGATCATTTGTTCTAGTTAATGATTGTCTTCTTTCATGTCTAGTTCTGCTTGTAGCTTCTTGTTTTTCTTATTTTCTCTTCTTATAACTTCTATGCCACTCAACAATTCATCTCGGTAGTCAACTTCTTCTTCTTCATATTCTTCTTCGGTGTCTTCTTTATTAGAGTATTCTACTGCCATGAATAGAACTCTTTTTGTCTCACTGTCACTGAATTCATCTTCATCTGATGAGGAGATGTCTTCTTTGGTGCATAAGCTTTTCTTGAAAGCTTTCCTTTTGGTTATTTTTACTTTATATGTTTGTTTTCTATTTGAGTGATCTCCATCATTCCTCTTATTTTTTTTATGGGGACATTTGTTATCAAAATGACCAATACCATCACAATTAAAACAAATATATGGAATCTTACCTTTATATATGTTGTTGGCTCCCTTGTTCAATCTTCTAACAAAGTTTTCCACTTCTTATTCATCATCTTCTGAGAAGTCATTATTGTTGGTATGTTCCTTTTTCTTTCCCTTTTGATTTGACCTTTTGGATTATTTGAAACCTTCTTCTTTTATATCTAGATTTTCCTGTTTAGTTCTCATTTCATATGCTATGGATATTCCATGTAGTTCGTCTATGCTTATTGAGTCTATATATTCTCTTTCTTCTAATGATGATATCTTAGGATCAAATCTCATAGGAATTGATCTTAGTACCTTTTGAACAATTACATATTCTCTAATTTATTCTCTCTATCCTATTATATCAGTCACTCTTTCATTGACTCGTAAGAAGTAAGATGCAATATTCTCATCTTACTTCATCTTTAGTTGTTCGAATTGACCTCTGTAGGTTTGAAGTTTTGTTGCTTTGATTTTTTAATCTCCTTCATAAATATTTTGATGTTTGTCCCAAATATCTTTAGTGGATTTACAATGTAAAACTTTGGTATATATTGATTAACCAAGACCAGTCAAAAGTGAATTTGTGGCTTTGGGATTATTTTGATTGAGTTTCATTGCTTTGTCACTTGTTGGCGGAACGGTTGGTTCGTTGGATCCATCTACTATTGATTTAAAAATTTCAAATCCTTGTGTATGCATATATGTTTTCAACCTTCTTCTCTAGAATGCATACTTTTGTCCATCAAACTGTGGTATTTCATTTTTATACATGTTGTTTCTCTCCATGATCTACCTTTCAGTGGTTCAAATGATTTCTAAGGGAACCTTCTCTGAAACCAACTGTTGGATTACTAAGAGGGGTGGTGAATCGATAATAGAGCAATTTAATCATTTTTAACCATAAAATTCAAGTGTTATAAGAATGTATCATTCCAATAGTTTCAGTGTAAATAAACAATGAAAAAATGACAAATCATACACATACAAAGTACACCACTATTTTTACAGGGAAACCCAAAGTGGGAGAAAACCACATAATGTTTTTTCTTATATGTATTTAAGAGTTGCATTCATTGGAAGCACCAGTTTCCTTTGTTTTCTAGCTACAACTGGAAGGAGGCTCCAACCCCCTAGTTTCTCAAGCTACAACCTAAGGGAAGCTCCAACTCCCCAATTATCTGGATACAACTAGAATGAGGCTACAAACCCCTATGTTCTTCGACTGCAACTGGAAGGTGGCTAGAACCACTTGTCCTTGCCTCGTCCAATCACCCTATCATAGAATAAGAATGATGGAACCACTGTCATAGTATCACTCTGATATATACTGTTGTAAACTTGTACCAATCAACCTGCACCAAACAACTTGTACCAAACAACATGTACCAAAAAACTTGTAATCAACCTGTACCTTAAACAAGTGCATCAACCATGCACCAAACTGTACCTCAACCTGTACCATCAACGAGTATATCAACCATGCACAAAATATGTACCAATAATGAATGAAATATAGATAAAATATAATCATCAATATGTACCAACATCATCAACTATACACCTCATGTATGTGCCAACTAATCAACTACTTGTCTCAACCATGTACCCAACATGTACCTCAAGAAAAATCCCTCATAAATTTCATCATCCAAATATGATTTGTAACTATGTAATAGAAATGGTGTATATGATAACATACCTGCAAACCTTCCTTAACTTTAACAACAAGAGACTATCATTTTCATCAAACTTTACTTTTGTCTCACATGACTAATTTTGGATTAGTCAACAACCCTAACTTGAAATAATCATAACTATGTACCTGTAATGAATAAAAATCTGAAAATAGTATACATTGTTCTTCAATGTATTTTATGCAATCCCTCCAGGTTTCATTGTTTAGAACCTCTTAGAATATGAATTATAGGAAAAATGGCATACTTTGTTGAATTTTGGCTTATTCTAGAGAGAGAAATTCTAGAGCATGCCCCGCATGGAATATTTGTTGTATGGATCTGAAAATGGTACAAATAATACTAAATAATGTAATATAACCAATACATGTGGTCTTACTAAATTTGGATCTATTATGGAGATGTTATGACGTTTGCACTTGAAACACTTGTCTTAGACTAGTTTCAAGACTAGCCACAAACCCTATTTTCCACGGAGTGTAACTCCAAAAATACAATGGCCCACAAGATGAATTTTTTATCACAACTACTTGGATATGCTTCCTTAATGGCCTCTATAATTTTTAGTCTAAATAATTCTAGAAAAAACATTTATTGAGAAAATGGTGATATGACTTGTAGATAACATACCTTAGAAAGCATGATCAAAATAATTTATCCTCCCTTGAATTTCGGCCTTCTTGACTTCACCTTCCCTCTAAAATTATCCTTAGATATCATTTGGTTACCTTAGTCACTTATAGATATTCAATATGCTCAAGTGTAATTAAAATGAGAGACCCTTGCCTCTTATTTATACTTTTATGTAGCTTCTTCTTTGCAACCACTTTGACTACTTTGACCTTTTGGTGCTTCTAGATGAGTCATCGGGCTTCTCCAACTTCACATGGCCATAATTCTCTAACTGTGAGGAGCTATGTGACATTCCAGATACCACCATAAATGGCATGACGTGTAATATCTATCTAGAATATTCTTATCTTCAAATATATTAAAACTCATACCATTATACATCTACAAACTTGGGTCCATTACCGAAACATTTGTGCTACCAGAAATCATTACCAAACTTTCTTCAAGGGTTGACATCAATGACAACCAACCCAAATAATCAACATCAATATCCTCTTCCCAAGATTAATTTTTTTATATACCAGTTGCAACATTCCAAATACTTCATCAAGTTGGATCTCAAATCGGGATAGAACCATGTATGTACGAAAGAACAAGACACCTAGAAGACTTCCTTGAAAACAAGGAAACGTTTGTATGAATGGATAGTCATGCCATTTGGCTTATGTAATGAACCATCTATATTTATGAGACTAATGAATGATGTACTGAGACAATATTTATATTGATGTGTTATAATGTACTTGGATGATATATTGGTTTATAGCTCTACTTTGGAGGAAAACATCTTGCATCTCACTGAGGTGTTAGAGTCTCTAAAAAATCACCAGTTTCTAACTAACCTCAATAAATGTGAATTTTCTTCCCAATAATTGGTCTTCTTGATATATGTTATTGGTGGAGGGGAGATTAAGATAGATTGTGCAAACATGGAGGTAATAATGAAGTGGCTAGTTCCCACTAGTGCCACTTAATTTAGGAGATTTGTTGGGGAATCACAATACCTATGAAAGTTCATAGAATATTTTTTAGCGGTAGTTGCACCACTCCACACCATAACATCTAGTGCGTAAGAGATTGTAGTGGGGAAACAATCAACATAATTATTTCTACAAGATAAACAACATATTAGTGTAGAAGTATTTCTTGCATTACATAACTTGCAGAATCCCTTCGAAGTGGAGGTAGATGTAAGTGAGTATGATATGGGAATAGTTTTGATGCAAGGAGATAAGCTAGTATGCTATCATTTTGAGATGTTTCATTGGAGAGATTTGAAATACCCTACATATGATAAGTAACTCTATATATTGGTTCAAGTTTTTAAGAAGTGGAAGCATTTTCCAATGGGAAAGGAATCCATTATACACACTGACCACCAACCACTACAGTATTTGAAGTTCGATATTAAGATAAAAAAAAACATACATTACAAGTGGATATGGTTTTTGCAACGATTTCATATGGCAATACATTATAATAATGAAAACACTATTAGTTTTTTATACATGCCTTCAAGGCTACCGACATTGAAGATTGCATCTTTAGGACTTCATATGCACATGGATAATTTTAACCATGATGCATACAAAGAGGAATACACATAATATGAGGAGTTTAAAGAGGTGTTTCAATAGCTACATGAAAAAATCCATGTCAAAGAAGGTGATGGTAAGGATAATTATCATATCCATAATGGGTTTCTCTACATGTTAGATAAGCTATGTGTTCGTAAAGGTGAAATATTTTAACTTATTAGAGAGGATCACACCTCCAAAGTGGCAAGAAATTTAGGTGCACACATCTTCTTTGAATGAGTCTGGGTGCACGTCGGGGTACTAAGGAACATGATATCAAATAGTCATAACATATTTCTTGGTACCTTTTGGGATACAATTTGGCAGAATATGGACACTAAGTTGCAAAGATCTATAACATTTCATCCATAGATTGATGGAAAGACATAAGTAGTCAACAAAAAATTGGTGCAAATTTTGAGAGGTTATGACCAAAAGCATTTGAATACCTTGGATGAAAATATAATCTATATTCAACACTCTTATTATAGAGAAGTCCACACTTGTACTTGTAAGTTCCATTTTGAAAGTTGCTTTGGGTATTTTCGATCTTTTCCCTTGAATGTTGAATATGGAAAAAAAGGAGGATTGAGGGAAGACATTGCATGAGAAACATTGAAAGTAGATAAATTTGTTGAAAGGATTGGAAAAATCCATTTTCAAGTACACGAGACAATGAATAATTCAAAGACAAAGTATAAGGCTAGATATGATCAACATAGAACTTAGAATTCATTCAAAGTGGGAGACATAGCTTGGTTACAACTAAACAATGAAATAATATAAGGTATTGGTAAGAATATAATGACTCTGCAGTGTGGCCCATTTCAGGTATTAGAGAAGGTGTGAGATAATTCCTATAGAATCGGTGTACCCACATACATGTGCATTTACTCAGTAGTGAATGTAGAGAATGTGAAACTCTATGAGCCTTCTATGTTGGATATGGAGGAGGAGGATTTCCTACCTACCATAGATGAATTAACAACATATGATCAAGAAAAGTTGGCGGAAGACACAATTTTGCAAAGGATGTCCAAAGATACAAGAGAAAGTACATGAAATTTTTTCTCCCCTCATTTAGTAAATCCTTCTGAGTGAAAAAATCCTCCCCAAATGGGGAGGTATTATCCAATATAGATCATTATATAATTTTTTGTCTATATTATTACTTATTCGATGTAAAAATTGGAGGAAATAACTTTCAGAGCATATTATTGTGGTAAGTTCCATTTTGGAAAATTGGGGTATAGAACCTTCCATATCCATTTTAAGGGATTTACATGAAATTTTTAAGGGTTACAACATGTGCAAATTGTTCCCACGCCCTTGATGTTGATCTACACAATGATACCTTTCCAACAATGTGAAAATCACCTCAATCAAAGATCATATGTGAAACTTATGCCTCCCACAAGCTGACCTACCTTGTTGACCACCATGATACAAGTGGATGACATGACAACCCCCATTACTCACACATGTGGGGATAACCAAATGAGGAATTTCAACAAGATTCTAGAAGTTCCAAGAATTATGGATAATTGGGGGTTTAGGATGAAAAAACCATAACCCTATATGGTTATTAGGATATGTTAAATACCAGAAGACTAGGAGGTGAAAGGATCCCATTCTTTAGCATTGTATTTGTTCCATAGTTAAAAAATCAAGTAGGACTGGTATGGTGAGAGCATATGAAAGGATGAAAATATTATGTAGAATACATACAAGCCATAGTATCGAAGGAAACTCCACAGTGAGAGACTCTTTTTGTGTATTTTCATTTCCATAACTAAAACAATTTGACAATAGCATAGGCCTCACCTTCTAGCCAGGTTTTCTCCTTTATTAGGTTTCCTAGGATATATATTCTTTTCATTTGTGTGTGGATTGTGTTTTATTTTTCTCGTTTCTTTAATTTTTGTATTTCAATAATTTTTTAAATTCAAGCAAAGGTAGTCATTGATTAACTCGTATCTAAGGAAAATTAATTTGCATAGTCTAATATTTTAAAATATCATAATATCTATTGTGATGAGTTCTTCCAATGGAATATAGCCAACATTTAATAGATCAATGATAAGGATCTATTTTTACTAGTAATTTTTGGATTGAATTATTTTCTTCCTCAGGTTCACAATTCGCTCATAGATCATCTTACCATACTCAATATGATAGGAAAATTGATACTCTAAATAAATTTCTGAACAGTTACCTTTTTTTCCTTACATCTAATAAATAGACATAATGGGTCAAGTGGTTACCATTGCAAGAATGGTGGTACAACACTTACTTCCATAATTAAAAAAATGCCCATTTATGGTAGTTTGTGGGTATGATCCTGCATCAATCACATCACCTTTGAGAGGAAAAGTTAAGGTTCAAGTAATGGAGGATCACGTAGAGCACTAACAAGAGGTTCTCTGACCATTAAAGGAGATCTTGGGTATAACACAAAATAGAATGAAAGAAAAAGTAAATCATCATTTTAGTGAAAGGAATTTGAAGTGGGGGATTAAGTATTTTTGAGCCACACGCATATAAATAGATCCCTATCAAGCATCAAAATAAAGAAATTAAATTACACCGAAGTACAATGGTCCCTATAAGGTGTTGTAGAGTATTGGTAGTGTTGTAATCTTCTAGATTACACAACAACTCAAGAAGAGAACTACATTATATCAAGCACATCATGAACACACACATACTCAATGTGTGTGAGAGAGAGAGATTTGTGGGAAGTTGAACCAACCGAGTCTTTATTCCTTTTTTATGAGTATTTATACAATAGGAAAATGGTTGGAGCAGTTGTACCCGCTCTAACTAATCACTCCTTAGGTTGCATTTGTCATTTAGTTACATTCATGTATTTTATTAGATGTCTTCATATATTATCTTATTCTAAGGTATAATATATAATGACTTATTATAAGGGCCTAAAATGCCTACCAATATATCCTCCACACCCAATTCCTTTCTTATCTCAAGCAGGTATGAAATGACATCACATGTCTCTAGTGTTGTAGAATTATCCTTATTGTGCATTGACCATGCATATTGGTCTCCATAGGTAAATCAATTCCAACGAATTCAATATGTATAAGAAGATACATGTATACAAGGTCCACTGTAACTAGTTTCAAATGGGTTTGGATGACTACATAGGACATTTCCCAACTCTTCTATATCCATGTTTTCAACATTCTCTTCAAGTTGGAGGGTGCCCACTGCCACCTCAACCAACTACAACTTTACTGCTCATAGGAACTGTCACAATTTCCTCTACTGGAAAATTTGGTTGTTCATTGCCAAACATTGATTGTTCACGTGATCCAATGATATACTGCTCCTAGGGATTCTTTGTATCAGATATGGTTTGTGGCATCATCCAATCATGTCATTCCTCCACTTCCATTTTCACAACCTAGAGGATTGTTCTGCAAGTCTTATATTAGGGGGATCAATTAGTTCAAATTTCATCATCTTGTCTTTTAAGTTATTTATGTGTCTATATGTCATTTTTAATTTCTTTCTTGTTCATGTCTTATTTTCTTGAATCAACTACTGCAAAAATTTGGTGATCAATTGTCAAATATCAAATACCAACAATTCAAATCAATGCCAAATTTTTTCTCAAGTCAACTTCAAGGTCAATCACAACTAAAAATTCAACATCTAGAGTCCATGGTAGTTGAAACTCTCTATTCATCGAGCTCTTCATTTTCATTTTATGCACTATTCGAGTCGGCCTCAATGGACCAAGAGTTATAGTGAGTCAATTTTCTTTAATAAAATCAACTAACATGCTTCTTAATTAGCACTAAGTTCAAGTGATAGGTACTTTTTATGATATCCAAAAGATATGGTATGTTATTGGTTCACTTTAACTACACCTTTCGATCCATATCAAAACACTAAATTTACCTCTTAAATATGCATCCCAATTGACTAAGGATTGTAAAAATTATCCATGCAATAATAGGTACCACCATGTACGTTTATATTTCAACATCTCTACTCACATAAAGTAAAATATGCATTCCAATTAATTAAGGGTTGTAAAACTTTACCCATGCTATAATAAGTACCACAATCTAAGTTTATATTTCATTATCTCTACTCACATAAAGTACACTAGTTGGCTTCTATGTTATAACTCTGTCAATTTGATGATTTCCCTCAAATTGCTTTTAGATACCATTTTACTCGTCCCTCTCCCCACTCTATCATAGGTTAGTCCTTCGATTCTTCTTATTCTATATTTGAAAGAGAATAATACTAATAGGGTTTGCATGCAAATGTATCTCTGTGAAAGTGGAAGGGACCAAGAATATATGTTTGACTTGGAATAATGACAACCACGTTTTCACAATAAAACTCAAACCCAATCCTAGGCTCATTCCTTCTCCTCTATCACACCATGCGACCACTGAGAATCATAGTGAAAACCAAATCCATTGGAAGCTTCAAAACACAAAACCAATTTTATGACTATAGTCTCCAATGCGTTAAACAATGTGCATTTTGTTTAGTCGACCTTCACAATTTTCGACCATCCAGTTGGGGTATTCATCAGTTGACGAGGTCAACCAGTGGACCGGTTGACCAGGTCACCTTCCAACGATTGGCATAAGATAATGTACAACCGTGTCACTTTATTACTAAAGCTCATCAAGCCTGAAAAGTGAGCCTGGAAATCGAGAGCCTCGAAATTGAGAGTATGTATTTTTTGTAGCATTGTGCACAGTCAAGCAACAAAGCAAGTCAATGGTTGTCCTTTTTCGTCAACTCCACCAATAGATTCCAGAATTCGACAACTCCATATCAAATGGATTCGTCACATCCGGTCGATAGCTTCACATCCTGTGGCGGCTTCTTTATGTTTCGTCTGGTTGATTCTTCACATCTAGTTATGCCAAAAGGTGTACATCTATTGATAATGAGTACAAAGATTTTTTAACCATAAATTTTAATCGTACTGTTACAAATTGAAGATGCTAGCATATTTTTAGTCATCTTTCCAAATCAATTCATCTTTCCAAATCAATGTACGAGATCTTATATTCATAACTTTCTAGCAATTTTAAAAGCTTCCATTAACCTGTTTACTTTTTAACATTTACTTATAATATGATTAACAAATTACTGTCTAACCATTTAATTGCCAGTTCAAATGATTAACAAACTTAATTGAAATTACAAATTTACTGCATTATTAACTTTTTATCATCTTACAGTATTAGATTTACATTTGTGCCAAATTTACTTATGATAGTATCATAATTACAATCAACTGTTTCATTTTATATTCTTCATATTCTTTGTTTCATTTTACCATCAGTATCCCTTTATGCCTTCACCAACAACGAGTTAGCAGCTGTGATAGTTAACTTGTATCGTTTTTCCCTCAATAAACAATTCATCACGTAATCCGTGGCGCAAAAGCCCATCGTCAAGTGTATGTCTAAAAAAAATTCATCTTGTAATCCATGGCACAACAACCAATTATCATGTGTAGTCAACAACCATCTGTCTGCTTAATCCTCCATAAGCACTGGTCCACACAAGTCAAATTGCAAAATTGTTTCATGGCCGAAGAAATGGGACACGGTTGACCGATGCCTCCGATTACAGTACGAAGAATGCACTTGATGAGTTCATCCAGTTCTCTCTTAGTTCTGGGCAAGGACAGTTGAATGTCTTTCAGACTCTATTTCCATTACAATCCTTTCTCTCTATATACTTCATCATTTAAAATCACTGGTGAAAAATTGATGTCTTCCAATCGACAAAAACAACAATATTCCACAGATCCTCCCTTAAAAAATATACTTATAGCAAACTTTTTTCTAATATACTTCATCATTTAAAATCAGGTGAAAAAATTGATCTTCTTCCAATCGACAAAAACAACAATATTCCACAGATCCACCCTTAAAAAATATACTTATAGCAAATCTTTTTCTAATGTAATTTTATTTGTGGATTGATTACAATAAAGGGTAACCCTATATTCGGGTCGTTTGCTATTGGACCATCCAACGATTCAGCAGTACAACCTAATTACGGTCACAACAATAAATAAATACTACCCACCATGCTGTCACGATAAAAAAATATATAATGAAAATTGTCTTACTATTTGCATAACCTTGGATTACCTTTTCTAGCATCAGGGAGACAAATAAATCCAAATTTTTAACATCATTACCATAAATTTCTTGCAGGGCGTTGATAGCCCACTTACTGCTCAAGTCGATTGGCTATTTTTGACATCGAAATTGCAACCCAATTACTATCTGACCAATATCCACATAAAACAACAGTTGTATCAATAATGAGCAACATAATTTCTCAATACCTAGTTGAGTTTTCATAAAAACAATACCTAGTTGAGTTTTCATAAAAATAAATTAATTGGAATCTCGAGGGAAGATCTTGGACATCATGGTGCATTCTCTCATCGGCCATCACTTCCTATCGACTTCTTTTCTCTCATCAAATCATTGGATTAACACCATGATTTCTCCCACGTGTGTGTGCTTTTCCTTTTCACAGTTAACTTCTCCCATCGACATTCACGGATCATGAGCAATCATCAAGCATTGAGTGGAATCCACGAGCAGTCAACCACGAACATCAACAATAAAAACTCTTTGACAAAACATCAAACGCTAACTATAAACCGGTCAAAAACTTTTTCACGTAGCATCAACGTTCATGAATTTTTTTTCTGTAAGTATATTGCCTCATAATCTCTTTAGTCAAGCAACGTCCACTAACATTTCACCATCTCTTTCAAGTTTGAACCACCTCCATTAGTTGATGCTATCACCTAGACACAATGAAGGAGTCAACAACGCCACTCTTCTAATTTTCTAGATTATATGAGCATTCAAAAAGAGAACTACATTATCACAAGCACATCAAGAACACACATACTAAAAAGAGAGAATGTTAACCAAATGAATCTTTTCGTTATTTCCTTTTATGAGTATTTATACAATATGAAAATGATTGGAGCTGATATACCTTCTCCAACTAATCATTTATTAGGTTGCATTTGTCCTTTACTTGCATTTAGTTATTTTATTACATGTATTAATATATTATCTTATGCCAATTCATAGTATATGACCACTTATTAGAAGGGTCTAAAAGGCCTCTCAACAAATAGTATAGCTTATAAATTGGACTTCTCTCCATCTTTACTTGTACATTCAATCTTCCTTGTTTCTTTCTTTAAGAAGGTAATCGGTTACAAGATCCTGGTTGAGTTTATCTTTCTAGAGTTTGACGAATATGGAAAAATAATGTGAGAGCATAAAATATTAATTGAAATAAGGATAAAAAAACTAATTAATTGAGCTATTATCAACTACCTAGTCATGCGGAAGGAACTGCTAGTAGAATATGTGACATGGAAAGATGAGTTATTCATGCAAAATCATCCACAACTAATCAAGCATTGAGGGAAATGCTAATTTGAATGGCCAAGGCATGGTAAGCCTTAATTCATGGCACATTAACTTGCTATTGTTATAGTATGTTTGTCATCATTGGTTGTCTAGACCTTTTAATTGTAATTGCACCCTTTATCTCCCATATATACCAAGAAGAACTAGTTTTAAGAATTGTCTCATACTGTGCATTTGACATGTTGGAAAGGATATTTCCCTTCAAGAGGCTCCTTATTGATCCACTCCCTATCTTTCCCAAGGCATAGAATTGCTTCTTTCTTATATTTTTTTTTTATTTGGGATGTTTGGTCCATAATAAATCCAGACATCTTCTTTTGTCTTGCTATAATATTCCCATTTTTTTTTAACATAAATTGTTGGGATTTTATATATTAAAAAAGAATAAAATTTTCCTGAAGATAAATATGGCAGAGTAGTGGAATCTCTAATCTTCTCTTGAAAAGTTGACTGTCTGTTGAATACTAAAGATGATGGTAAAACCAATCCAAAAGGAACTGCTATTTTTCCATGTGAAAATGGCTACAAAATTGTGCAAAATTAACAAAAATTTACAATTCATTGAAAAACCTGACAAGTGATTTTGGAAAAATGTTGGATCCTCCTAAGGGTCTATTGGATGAGTCGCTTGATTCGCCTCTAGATGATGAATTCCTTCAGCTGGGTTCAGACATATTGCAACTAGCGTTGGCACAGGAGGAACCAAGGGGTGTTCATTTCTTGCAGTCGAATGGAAGGTTGAAGGGAGCCTTGACCCAAATGATTTATTGGGATTCACTGGTTCCTCAGGATGATTTAAAGCATTTTCCAATTGTTGTGAAACTGCTCCAATTTTTCTTATACTTATATTGATTCCTCGAAGTGCAATTGCAAGTTCTTGATTGTGCCAAAGTTCTTGTTGGTGCAGTTGAGCCTGCAAATTAGCCAATTCATCTCACAACCCCTAGTTTTCACGTTGAAATTCTCTTAGCCTAGAGTATGTTCGCTCTTTCGCGCATATGACATCCACACGTACTGAGAGGAATTTCTCCCTCAGTTCCAACGAGACGCACATGGGGCAAGAGAATGGACCTCTGGATCTTCGCCATATGTTGGCAGGATGGAACATAATCGAGATGGTCTGAAAATCATTGTTGAAGTGAAAAATGCATACGAGAAAAGAAGGGTAAGAAAGAAAATTGTAATCCAAGTGGAGCTCCTTGTTCGTTGTAGTGGCGCTAAGAGAAAGCAAAGTAATCCATAATTTTGAGGGAGGAAGTAATGACGCACACTTGATGGAAGAAGGAACTAGAACTACCCACGAGCTGACTAGAGTTCACATAGGGATGAGCAAGGGAGGTGACACCATTGGAGTAAGGAAGGGTGTCATAGAGTACAAGTGAAGCGTTGTGAGTTTAAAAGGGAGGACATGAAGTTGAGGGGGTGGAATAGGGAGGAGGAAGGAGGACACATGGTCAAGGGGAAGGAGTTGCATGCCAAGAGGGGGGGGCCAAATGATCTTGGGGGCAAGGAGGGGTCCTGCGAGGGGGGGGCATGGTAGGTAGGGGAGAGAGGGGGGGAAGGGGGAAGGGAGGATGAGGAAGGTTTTGTCGAGGGGTAGGGGAGAAGAGGGAGAGGGTAGATCTAAGTTAGATTTAAAAGATACTAGGACCAATATTGTGAAGGGGAGACGATGAAATTGATGGATGTTAAGGGAGCCAGGCATGCGAGGAAATTTGATTAATAAAGAGTTGGCCCTGTTCTAAGGATTTTTTTGATTTGGCTAAGCGATCAACTTATGTATTCTGAGAACGTAGGATGTAAAAGTAATCGATCATGAGAAATATATGTTTCAAAGAATTAATTCGTGTGTGAAGACCATTGGAGGGATAAGTGGCAGAGGTTGAAAGTCCCAGGACTTCCCTTATAACTATTTTAGAGTCTCCTATCACCGTGAGGGATTGGATGCTTCTTGAGTATGCAATTTGGAGACCCATGTACACTTATAGAGTTTCTTCTCTATTATTAGTGTTTTTTTCCAAACCCGGGAGTCAAAGATGACTCCCCCATCGGAGTTAATGATGACTCCCCCCAAACCTGCCACCCCTAGATAACCTATTGCAGCTTCATCAAAGAGTAACAGTGAAGTGTGTTATTGTCTTTTCCATTGAGGAACGTCATTGTTGTTGAGACAAATTTTCTAGTCTTGTCTTTTGATTTCTCATTGTGGGGTAAAAGAGAGGGGTGTGGAAGATGATCCCATAATGTATTTGATCCAATCTTCTTCACTCTATTCCAAAGTGCCTTCCATGTCATATTTGATTTCTTTGGTCGTGAAGAATTCATAGAAAAAACCACATACTTTAGCGAAAATGCTATGTAAAGGGGGAAGCTTTTCACGAGAAATGGCTTGATTACGAGCAAGGCAGATTTCCCAATAAACGAATTCAGGGACTTGTCTCTAAAGGAGAGTTAATTGTTTCCTATTTTTGAATCTGTCAACATATCTTTGTTTGCAAGAGATGAAAAGGTCATTCGAGTTCTCAGGATGGGCAGGGGGCAAGAGAGAGGGAGGTAAATGAGATTCCAGAATTGGGAAGAGAAGGGGCACTTTGGGAAGAGATGGGAAATGGAATCGGACACTGAGAGGAAAAAGGGTTAGTGTGAGGGCCCTTGTATTCCATGTTTTATAAGGTTTTCTACTGTTAGAATTTTTCCATAAACTAAAAACCAACAAAAAATGTTTACTTTAGGTAGCGAGGGACCGAACCAAATTTATTTCCAGATCCTGGAGGTTGGGGGTCCCTGAATTTTAGATAGTAAGAACATATAGCCAACTTTGACAGAAAAAAAATTTGCACCCCAGCTACGAGAGTCAAATAAGGAAAGATGGGAGGGAGCACATCTGGCAAGGTTGTTGAAGAAGGTGGAGAGTAAAGGAATAAGATGTTAAGGGGCGTTCAACAGTTTCCAATTTGTCTAGTCCCCATCAGAATTCCATTGGAAAAAATCCTTGAGAAGGAAGAGGCCTTTTGATTAGCACCAGTATTTTAGAGGGTGGAGAGAAACTAGACTATTCAGGGGTTCAGGATTCAATATATGATCATTCCAAACATTTATATGTGCTCCATTTCTCGGGGTCCATGAGACCTTTGATTTCATAAGAGGGGAGGGATTTTTTAAGAGTCACAAAATCAAAGAACCAGGAAGAGGGGGAGTGGGGCCATCAAGACAATGCAAACTTGAGGAGTTGAAATATTTGGCTAATAGAGTTGGTTTCCACTAGTCTGCATTTCCAGTGATTAGAAGCCAAGCAAGTTTTTTTCCTGAAGAAGTGTTCATTAGGATTGTATCCCTGATAGAAAGTCCACCTTTATTGAGGGGTTGAAAGACTTGTTTCGAATTCAGAAGGTGGAATTTTTTGGTATTTAATTTCCCTCCAGCCCAAAGGAAACTATGAAGCACCCTAGAGATTTTTTCTAGAGTGCATTTTGGGGATAAATGAATAGAATACTGAAAAATAAAGAGTGACGAAAGTACCAATTAGAGAAGTATTGATTTCCCAATAGGATTCAACCAATGAAGTTCCCATATTTGTATTCTTGCGAGAAATTTGTCAATTACTTCCTACTAGGCCGTAGAACCACAAGAGTTTAGGAAGATTGTCATTCCCAAATATTTTAAGTGGTTCCAGGTGGTGATGATGGGAAATCCAAAAATTATGGCAACTTGATATTTGATGTGGCCTGGGACATTCCACTCCTAGATCCTACATTTGGCTAAATTCAATTTTCATCCAGAGGTCGTAAGGAAGGAGCCAAGGATTTTTTGAAAGAGGATAACAAAGCGAATAGTTGTTTCCCCCAAGAGTAGTGTATCATCTACAAATTGAGAGTGATTTATCTCCTTGCCCCTCTCGCTATAAGTAACCCCAGAAGTCGACCCTTTTTTCCTACGAATGACAGGGTATTCTAGAAGAATGTAAAGAAAGGGGGAGAGGGGGCATCCTTGAAGGAGTCCTCTGTTGGCCTTGAAAAATTGCGATGGTCAACCATTTATTAGGGGGCATATTCAGGGAGAGCCAATGCAAGCTCTAATCCAACTGATGAAGTTTTCAGAAAAAAAACATAAGATTTGAGGATTGAGAACATGAAAGAATGCTTGACATGATCTAAAACATTCACCATATCAAGTTTGATGACCATTCCTATGGATTTACATTTTTTGCTAGAGTGTATGGCCTCTTGTACAAGCACAATATTGTCTGTAATATGTTTTTCCTTTAAAAATCCACCCTCATTTTCTAAGATTAGCTTTGGGAGAAAGGGCTTTAGACAATTTGCAATGATCTTAGAAAAGATTTTATAAGAGGGGTTGAGAAGGGAGATGGGGTGGAAACTGGAGAAATTGGAGGGGTTGGATTCTTTGGGTATAAGCTTTAGGAAGGTGGAGTTTGTAGCTCCTTTGATTTTATGCTTATGGAGGGTCTAGTTCAACATTTTCTTCAAATCCTGTTTGATGATGTCCCAAAAATATTAGTAAAATCTAGTTGAAAATCGGTCAAGTCCAAGAACTTTGTCAGGGTCCATGTCCCAAACTACTTTGGCTATTTCTTCTTCTGTTATCTCCCTGGTTAGTTGATTATTTTCATGAGAAGAGACTATGATTGGAATATTGGCTATCATTTCTAAAGCGTCTACATTTGTTCCTTCACTGCTTGGTTGCTGATATAAGTTGTTGAAGTGGTGGAAATCCTCTTCTTCTACTTGATCAAAATTGTGGTGTTGTTGACCAGTGTTTGAAATAATGGAGGTAACTGTGTTTATTTTCCTCCGAGTCTGAGTTTGTTTGTAAAATAGGAAGTGTTTGAGTCTCTGACTTTTATCCATAGACTTCTAGATTTCATCTTCCAAAGTTCTTCCTCTCTGCGTAAGCAGTGATGGAGTTGTTGGTGTGTTTCTTTTTCTTGATTCATAAGTGATTCTGTGATTTTCTCTTCTTCTAACCAGAGCTGAACTTTCATGAGTTTCTCTATCTTTTCTTGACTTTCTTGTTGCAGTGGGATAAAGGAATTTTTCACCCAATATTTGAGCACTAATTTGACTTCTTTAATCTTACTTTCCCAAATATAATTTGGGGACCCAAAGAAGAGGGCGGACCACACATTTTGAATAATAGGAGGGATGGCAAGGTTTTTGATCCATAAAGGGTTGAAATGGAAAGGAAGAGGGCCAAAGTTTTGGGGGTTTTTGAAGTTTAGAGAGATTGTCTTTTGATCAGAAACAATGGACAAGAGGATATGAGAGGATATGTATTGGGGGGGGAAGAAGGAAATTGTTGTTGATGAGGTAGCGAGCTAGACGAGCTGCTATATGACAAAGGAAATATTGCCTATTGTTCCACGTATACTTTCCTTTGGATGGTTTGACATCCTGTTGATCCCACTTTGTGATTAAATCGTTTATATTTTCTGAGAAGGGGTCTTTGATTTTACTTCCGATTTTTTTTTCCCTACATTGAGGTGAGTGTTGAAATATCCACCTATTATGCAAGAGGAGAGATCAGTGGTATTTTTGAGTGCGAAAAGGGAGTTCCAACAAGCCATTTTGTCCCTGTAGGAGTTGGGCATATAGACATTGACTACTGAGATCTTGTTATTGTTATCCTTATTTTTAAGAACAATTAGAAGCCAGCTTTGATTTTATAGAGTTACCTCGAGAGTCCAAATTTGATCATCCCAAAGAGTTTCTATGTCGCTAGAGGATCCTTGAGAGATTATAGCTACTCCAACTATGATTTTGAAGAATTTTTTTGTTGTTTCTAGAATAGTTGACACCTCCATTTTGGTCTCCTCGAGGAGGATTACTAAGGGGTTGGCCATACTTTTGAGATATCTTAGAGCTTCAGCTTTAAATTTGATTCCAAAGCCCCTGCAGTTCTAGGAGAGAAGATTCATTGACGGGGGGTGGAGGAAGCTCGACTGCTGTGAGTCAGTAAGTCCGATCCTTTAGTGTCTCCTTTTCATGTTGAAGTGTACATGTAGTTTTTTGTAGATTTTTTCTTTCCTTGCACCTTTTATTTTGAAGTTGTTTCTTCTCTGGCTTCCTTATTTGATCTTTGACCTGAATTTCTAGGATTTTCTAGTTGGATTTCTCCTTCCTCCACCTCTTGATTGTGTTGTGCTTTTGAGACAGATTCTTAATTTACTTGTTTCTCCACTTCTTGTTTGTATTCCTTGGAGGGCTCATCTCTTTCTGAATATTATACTATTTTGTCTATAGATGGGGCAAAGAAGAATATAGGAGTCAACACAAGCACCAAAGGGGTGTTTTTCTTTGAAGAGGATTCACCAAGCAGTTCAAAGGATTTTTGGTTGGGAATGAGGGGGATGCTAGAGGGGTTGGGAGTGAATTTTTTTTGGGGGGGATTTCGGGTGAGGGTTTTGACAAGAGAGCCGTGGGTTGGGGATAGATCCTGTGGAGCCGGGACCAGAGCCTGATTCATTGTCGTTAATGGTTTTCTTCCTAACCTACTGCCAACCTTCCTCTTGTTGTGTTGCATCAACTTCTTGAGATTGCTTGTTACTAGGGATTTTTTTTTAAAAATGACCATATTCCTGGAAGGACTTGCATTTGAATGGGAGATACTCATAATATAGCTTATAAATATAGGTCCAGTCATCTAAATTTAACTCGATTGCCTCTGAGAGCCCTTTTTCTAGATCTACTTCTACACATATCCTAGCATAGGAGTACAGAATAGTTTTAGGTTTAGCCCTGTGAATGAATTTTCCCAGAGTATTGCCTATAATTTTTAGAACTTCGTCACCCAAACAGTGAAAAGAAAAGTGCGGAATTCTCACTCAAACTGGGACAACTAAGGGGATGTCATTTTCTAGGTTAAAATCTGGAGTCCATTTATTTAAGTATAACCCTCTTGGGCCAAAGAAGTAAGGACCATTTCTAAAAATGAGATCTATATCTGCATTGTGCTCAAAGTAAGATATATAGAATCCCTTACCATAGAAGAAATGATTAATGTGTCCCTAAACCAAAGGATTCTCGTTCCTCTCAATCCAGAGATCAATCTGACACGGTGAAGGACATAACCCCATGAACTAACCTACAAGTGCTTTGGAGGGAAAGGAGGGAGCCTTTCTTCTCACTACAATACAAGGGATCATCACTTCATGGATCTATTCCAGTTTTTTCACGAACTAGGAGGTCTTGGGGCACGTGGGAGGAGTACCCAGTGAACCCATTAGCGCCTTGAAATCTACGACCTCGTTGAGGAAGTCCGAGGGGATTTGAAACTAGGCTCGTCTAAGCCATGGGGGGCCGAGAGAGGCGATCAAAGTAGGGAGGCAACAACTAGTGTTGTAGAGCGACCGCCTTCACCCCTACCATTTAGGGGGAAATTGAATAAAGAAATTAATCTCGTACAATTATAATCTTCCATTTAACCAATGGGATTCCATCATTTTGTTTCTTCCTGTTGCTGCCTTATACACACCTGGGAGACGTGGAAGAAATCTTCAATCCACTCGGTGTGTCCTTGGGGGCAAGTGAGAGTTAAGGTGCTGTCACCTAATCCTCAACTCCTCCATCTAGGACAACTCCTAGTGAAGCCAAGGGTGGTAGTCCCTAACAAATATACTAAGGCTTTTAAGCTAAGTACAAGAAAATGAAATCTAGGAGTTTATTGCTTCTTCAAACCATTAACCATTAAACTGAAATAAACATGAACATTCATTCACCACGATATATATAATCAAATTAACTTGCATCAAAAAGATACTAAGAAATAGTTGTCAGGTGCAAGTTATCATTTACATTAAACATATAACCAATTATGAAATGTGAAGCCTGTGGCTTTATTGCTTGTAAATGATTGAGACCAATGCCTTAAAGAGAGTCGTGGGCAATGTAGTTCGCGTGTTTTATTAAGGGTAAATTAAAGTTCAATTAGTGAAGGGTTTGGGCCTCCTTGGAGGTTAATTCTTTGCTTGGAAACTTGCAGAGAGCCTTACCGAAACCCAAATGGTCTCACCAGTAAAGCACACTCAATGTGCTGGATGTCCAAAATGGGTGGGAAGCCAGGTCCCGAGAGGGCCTGCCTTACTTCTCAGGTCACTTTAAGGCATTTTTCCGCACATCAAATTAACAACTTCGGGGGTTTGTCCTAATTAGATCTATCAACCACTGACCAGCACAGTATGTATGAACTTACTCCCAGCCGATCGAGACAAGCTCGCAACTAGAAGGGTCAGGAACAAAACTGAGAGCTGAGGGGAATTTGGTTTATTTTAAGACAGAAAATAAAGTGTTTGACTAATTACTATATCCACACTGACCAGGCCCCTTTCGAGGTCGCTGAGGGGATAGTTTATTTTTCCAACATAAAAGTAGATGTTTGACTAATTACTAAGTCCACGCTGACCAGGCCCCTTTCAAAGTCGCTGAGGGGACGGTTTATTTGCCAAATTGAAATACTGAATTTGAAATCTAAACTAACAATTATTGTTCTACTTGCAGAAATGAAAGAAATTGATCTAAGCTAACAAACTATGCAAAAATGACACAATCACCACAACACCACTCCCCCTGGGGGGTTTGAAGAGCGGGAGATTATAGCCCCACATATTTTATTATGAATTTACACAACGCTTATTGGGATGACTTGTGAGCATTCATTAGGGGGATCACAATCTTTTACAAAGTTTTACAAAGAACTATGAAGTAGAAACGGTGCCTCCGGGGGTCCCGGATGCCCCTAATCCGCCCAAAACGGACAAAACCTCATTCTATCTGTTCACCAACCTACACAAAACAGAAAGAAAACAAGGATAAAAGATGCCCAAAAACACTTTATAAGTGTCTTGGGTTATGAGTCAAAATTCAAAAAAAAAAATCTAAGTTATTTTTTGCAATTTTCGGCAAAATTTAACTAAGGAACTCAAGCTAAAGAGCTAGTTTCCTTAGGGTCCTTTTGTTTCTGTTATAACAGCAATACAATAGCACTTAAACTTGCTAAATATAAACTTTGAGAGCTCTTTAAAGTAAATTAAATTTCAGCCTTTAAAAATTAGAAGTAAAATGCTCAAAATTTGACTTTTCTTGAAACTAGATCTAGATTAAGATAACCAATTTGAAATATAACTTCTAGATCTAATCTTTGGACAACTTACTGCTTAGATATGAATGATTTAGAATCTGAAATGTATCTAAGAAAGTAAACTAAACAACAAGTTACCAAAGCGATTTTTTGAAATTTTGAGAAAGAGGAGAGAGAGAAGATTGTAGCCTTGAATCCCTTGGGCAATGGAGTCTTTTGGATGAACTAAGGAGGGATTTGAGCCTTTATATCCTTGGAGTTGTTGGCAGCAAACAAGCTACTTCACCACTCCAAGCTATGAACCTGTAAGTCTTAAAATACTTGCACATAAACTTGTTAATGTAAATGGTGTCACCTACACAAGAAACTTGAGAATATGTTAGTTAAACAAAACACACATATACATCAATATCTCTAAATGTAAATGAGCAAATAGGAATAACAGCTAGCTAGATAATTCCTACTCCTTCAAGACGATAACATCCCTTTGAAAGCCAATATAACAAACTTAAAGAAAGAATTAGACAAATATCACCTCATAGATATAGATTTGACATCAATTTGCATCCACACACATAGATAGTACACCTTCTTGACCTCCAAAGTCTTTGTTTATTCACAAATGAAATATTACAATGATAAGTCTCTCTCAATCAAGCTCCAACTAGCAAATAAGAGGAGAGGCTCACTTATTTATACAAGAGAGGGGCGCATGGCCTCCTCAAGGAGGGCACACCAAGTGTTATGGAGTGGGCTGCCAAGTGGGGGAGCAAGGGCGCCACTTCTCTTCACCAATCCAACAAGTGTCAATCAGCTGCCAAACCAAGGAGAGGGCACCACTTCCCTTAACCCAAGGCTGCCACCTCAAGGGGGCGCCACCTCTCCAAGAGGGGCGCACCTCTCTAACTTAAGATGATCAAATCAAATAATATCTCCAATCAATCAAGTGCCAATTACATAGATATTGTCCCCTTTGACCTCTTGATTGACTTTGTCATAAAGTTCTCTCCAAATTTG
>ML777829.1:27032-64584 GCA_009831015.1 Picea engelmannii | reverse complement strand
ACCATGAGCATATACTCCAGCTCTGGAGGATTGAGTGAAAAAACTCATAAATTATAAATCGCCTGAAAAGTGGCAAAATATAATTAGTAAGTGAAAAAACACTCCAGAGTATAACTCACGCTTAGGACTTAAGGTGGCTAAGATCTTTTACAAATTCATCATGCCAACACCTCTTATTACAATTTTTTATGGAAATGTAAAGTAACCAGGTGGTCTCTTAGACCGGCTGAATTTCTGAACTCTGAACTTTGAACAATAATGTTCAATCTTTGGCGGCTCCTTGGAAATTCACCATAGTGCAACTTTGGTGGATAACACTTCCTATACAAAATGAATTTAAAATGACATTTTTGTTTTTTCTAGAATTTATTTAATAATATAGGTCAAATAATTCCAAAAAATGGGAATGGCCTCCAACATAAAAAAATTTAAGGGTATTCTCCCCCCATAGAGTACAATCTATTAAACCAATTATTTACTTTAGATTCCACTTTTTTAATTAACCTTCATAAATATCTTCTCCCATATCCATTTGTCTTTCAAAAAGGATTAATTACTTAAAAACTTATTGGAACCTTACAAATTTTGAATTGAATATCCTTTCCAACCTGTTTTCATCTTCTTCCTCCATATGATTTAAATATATTGGGGATTTATACATGTCTAGTACCATTCATGTAGTAGCTTGTTACATATAAAAAATTTCTTATACCTTTCTTTCTTCCCTTACACTACCATTAGAAAAAAAATCAAGACATCATAAAAAAAAACCCATGAGTTAAAGATAATGTTTTGTCAATTATGATTCATGAAATCATCCTTGATATTTTTACATACATAATATCCCTACTCAAACCTTCAATAACTAAAATAAAGACTAAAGGATATAAATGTTGGAAACACCAACCATACTAAGAGGGGGGGTGAATCAATGTAGGAATATTTTTAAAACTTCCCCTTCACAAAACTCCTTAGTTAGCAATCATCATTTATTCATTACTTATTGTTGTCATTTATAACCACTCAAATGTGAACATACATTAGTAACATATACCAGCAACACATATCATCAATAAGTCATCACCACAAGGAACACAAAGAACACAATATGTATGTACAATTTTCTGTTTATTAGTGAATACAATCCTTGGGTTATCAGCAACAACTAAATAGAGATACAAATCCACAAGAGCACCAGCTCTACAATGCAAGACTCAACTTACACAACTCAACACCAACTGAGAAGAGGAATCAATCCTCAAAATATACCAATTTTTCAACAAGTACGTGACTTGCCAGTAGTGCAACACATGTATGTAAGCTCCTTACCAATAGTACAACTCACATATGTATGTAACTAGTCTGTACTATAAAATGTGTGTTCCCTCTGACTAATTAGGGTTTTCTCTATATGAAAAACTTAGATCCTTTGAAGCCTTCAATCACATCTACTTTTGTCTTTAATTGTCTAATCTGAACCATAACCAATCACAACACATCTATGCTCTTCCACAACGTACTCATGCTCCTAAACCATACACTATGAATGCTACTTAATCATGTATAAGAAATCAATATACTATGGAAATCATATCACTACTGAACCATAAGAGTGTTGCTCACTCTATAAATCAACCAACATAACTATATCACAACAGCCATACCAAGAATACCTTAGGCATTTAACATTCAATAAGGAAGAGTATCTATCAAGACAACTATGTAACCATACTAGAGTTTCTGTGGTAGATCTGAGCCTAGATAATGCAGATATGGAACTTCTTCAGACTTCAAGAACCTGGCACCAGCTCACACTCAAGTCTTCATGAATTCCACCAATTGTACGTGGTTTGTCCTCCTTCAGCCTGCATGTGTATGTGCTCTAGCTCACTGCAGTCTTTGTATGTACACTCTCTGGCCCACTATTTATCGTGTACTCCTTCAAAAACTAGGGTTTCTGAACTTTCGAAACTTTCGTCATCAAGATCTCAGACTTACGGAAACTTTGATGCATCCATGAGATCCTCCAATCACTCTCTCTATTAGAATAGATCTTGAAGCTATGCTCAAGAGATGATTTTCACAAGAGACCCTCGCTTCATATTTATACTCTCCATGTAGCTTCCTTAGAAGCATCTTCTAGGCCACTTTTTCCACATAGCCACTTTGTCCACATAGTCACCTATGTCCTACTTTTCTCAATTTGCCACTTTTCCATATATCTAATAGCCACTTGACCACTTAACCCATTTTAATCATTTTAGGGTATTATTATAACCACTTTCCATAATTAGAAAGTTCTCCATTTACTTTATTATTTAAATAATCCTCCTTGACTTTGTCACTTCACTTTATTATTTAAATAATCCTCTTTGATTTTGTCACTTCACTTTAATATTTAAATAATCCTCTTTGACTTTGTCACTTTATTATTTAAATAATCCTCCTTGACTTCGTCACTTCACTTTATTATTTAAATAATCCTGTTTGATTTTTTCACTTCTCTTTATTATTTAAATAATCCTCTTTGACTTTGTCACTTCACTTTATTATTTAAATAATCCTCTTTGACTTTGTCACTTCACTTTATTATTTAAATAATCCTCCTTGACTTCATCACTTCACTTTATTATTTAAATAATTTCGTCTTTCCAAGCACTTTGACTTCTTTGGTCTTTGGGGCTTCAATCCAACATATGAGGGTCCTCCAACTTTGTAAGGCCATAACTCTCAAACCGTGAGGAGTTATGTGAAGTTGCACATACCACCAGAAATGGCTTGACAAGCATTGTCCATCTAGGATACTTTCACTGATAAATTCACTAATCTTCATCTCATTATTCCACAATCAGGCATGGGTTATCTAACCATACTGCTAGGATAACTCAACCACAAAGTGTCTTCCCATGAGGGATTTCACCATAAGGGGACCACTTTGGAATTCATACATTTTTACAACCATGACAAGAAAATAATGAGTCATCTTTACATCAATCCAACTATGCATCAAATGACAACAAATTGATCTATCTTCATATGTACATCATATATCAATGAAACCATATCGATCCATCTTTATCTATGCATCGCATCATATGACTATGAATCCACTTGACATCAATCGATTTACATCAACGATAATACATGATCCATCAATCACTACATCAATATACTATGACAAAACATTGTTCCTTTGACATCAATCCTTTGGCATTAATGACAACATGATCCAACAATCTCCCCCTTTGGCATTAATGGCAATACCAACATTGATGTCAACACCAATCATTGATGGAAACATGTAGAAAAGGAATTTATCTACATCAATATGCATCTCAATGACATCAATGTGACTATCTCTCCCCCTTTGACATCAATGGGAAAGGGTCATTCTCCCCTTGGGGCTTCTCCCCCTGCTTGAACTCTCCTTGGGGATTTTCCCCCTGTATGAATTCCTTTTATCTTCCTCTAAATAATCTCTCCCCTTTTGAGCAAGGGATATCAATATGATGTACAACTCATGCTACCCCTATGACCACCGCTCCCCCTAGAACTATGCCTATGTGGTCCTTCTCCAACTATAAGTCTCTTTTTCAAGCATTTATCTTTGCAACTTAAAAAACTCTACTTCTGGAATCATGGGAAGAATAATGAATTCCCCTATGGGTATGCCTCCCCCTATCTTCTCTGCAATATGAACAATATGCTTCTGCTACAAATGCTACTGCTCAATCAAAACATAGATCAATTGATTTTTCTATGATGATTCTTGGAGATGTCCATGCATCAAACGTGTTCCATACCATACATCATGAAGTAAAATATATGTCAACAATGAATAGAGAATCATCAACAAAACATCAACCAAGTACATCCTTTGCCAACCATGCACAATACCCATGTACATCAACCATGTACATCAATACCATATCATATTCCATAAGATATCATCAATGGAGTGGATGAACAAAATGCCTCTACCAACATCCCAACCATGTGCCTCAAACAAGTGTCATATCACTTGTGATATGCCTCTACCAAGAACCAAGTGCCACAATCATGTATCGTAATCAATGAAGTGTCTCAAGTATATCATCCATACATAAACAAATGCACCAAACATGTATCACCACTTGTACCAAGCAAGTGCATCAACCATGCACCAATACCACAACAAGATGAAATACAATCAAAATGTGTCCTAATGCATGTATTCCATATTCACCATAAAACATGTGCCAATCATACTTCTAGTATGTTCCTCTAAAAATGTACCAAAAGTGTACCAGTCATGCATCTAAGATAGTCTTTGAACACTCAACCATATATCACCACCATGCATACAAAAATTATGTATGCCAACATGTAATCACGAAAACCTACAACAGACATGTCAGACCCTACAACAAACAATTTCAGATCCTACAACACAGAGTTATGCCATCATACCATGCTGCAAATCATATGCATAGCCCTTTTCCCAAGGCTTTTTAGCACAAATGCATGGCCTGTTGCACATATAGTTCATGTTTTTATGCGAACTTATCATAGGTTAGATTGCATATGTACACGACTGATATCATTGTAACCCATATATGCTTCTGAAGATGACAAACTTGAGCTTCCCTTAGAGATTCCATTATGTTATGACTGTTTAGTTTTCTTCACCCACTCCTATTTCCCTCAAATTCACTTTCATTTATATTCTCCATGTAGAATAATTTTCCTCATCAAGGATTGGAACCTCATCATCCATTTATGTGTCCATGGATCTCCTCCAAGCTTGTTAAGGCTTATAATGAAGGTCCACTCTAATACCAATTGTTGGACACACCGACCAAACTAAGAGGGGGGGTGAATCAGTGTAGGGCTATTTCTAAAACTTCCCCTTCACAAAACTCCTTAATTAGAAATCACCATTTACTCATCACTTATTGTTGTCATTTATAACCAGTTAAATGTGAACATACATCAGTAACATATACCATCAACAAATATCATTAATAATTCATCACCACAAGGAACACAAATAATACAATATGTATGTCCAATTTCTTTTTATTACGGACTACAATCCATGGGTTATCAACAACAACTGAATAGAGTTACAACTCCACAAGAGCACCAGGTCTACAATGAAAGGCTCAGCTTGAACAACTCAGTACCAACTGAGAAGAGGAATCAATCCTCAACATATATCAATATGTCAACGTGTACGCAACCCGTCAGTAATGTATCACACATATGGAAACGCCCTACCAGTAGTACAACTAACGTATTTACGCGACCAGTCTATGCTACAGCGTGTGTATTCCTTCTGAGTAATTAGGGTTTTCTCCCTATGAAAAACTCAGATCCTTTGCAGCGTTTAGTCACATATAATTTTGTCTTTCATTGTCCAACATGAACCATAACCAATCACAACACATCTATGCTCTCCCACAACTTACTCATGCTCCTCAACCATACAATATGAATTCTACTTAATCATGTATAAGAAATTAGTATATTATGGAAATCATTTCAGTACTGAACCGTAAGAGTGTTGTTCACTCTATCAATCAACCAACATAACCATATCACAACAACCATACCAAGAATGCCTTAAGCATTCACCATACAATAAGTAAGAGTATATATCAAGACAACTATGTAACCACACTAGAGTTTCTATGGCAGATGTGAGCCCATATAATGCAGATTTTAAACTTCTTTAGACCTCAAGAACCCAACACCAGCTCACACTCAAGTATTCATTACTTCCACCTATTGTATGCACTCTGTCCTTCTTCAGCCCACATGTGTATGTTCTCTGGATCACTGCAACCCGCATATCTATGCTCTCTATCCCACTGTTGCTCGTGTACTCCTTCAGAAACTAGGGTTTCTGAACTTATGAAACTTTTGTTGTCAAGATCTCAGACTTATGGAAACTTTGATGCATCCATGAGATCCTCTAGTCACTCTCTCTCTTAGAATAGATCTTCAAGCTATGCTCAAGAGATGTTTTTCACAAGAGACCCTTGCTTCTTATTTATACTCTCCAAGTAGCTTCCTTAGAAGCATATTCTACACCACTTTGTCCACATAGTCACCTATGTCCAACTTTACCCAATTTGCCACTTGTCCATATATCCAATAGCTACTTGACCACTTAACCCATTCTCCTCATTTTTGGGTTAATCTTGTTATAACCACTTTCCATAATTAGAAAGTTCTCCATTTACTTTATTATTTAAATAATCCTCCTTGACTTTGTCACTTCACTTTATTATTTAAATAATCCTCTTTGATTTTGTCACTTCACTTTAATATTTAAATAATCCTCTTTGAATTTGGACCTTTATTATTTAAATAATCCTCCTTGACTTTGTCACTTCACTTTATTATTTAAATAATCCTCTTTTATTTTGTCACTTCACTTTATTATTTAAATAATCCTCTTTGACTTCGTCACTTCAATTTATTATTTAAATAATCTTCTTTGACTTTGTCACTTTATTATTTAAATAATCCTCCTTGACATTGTCACTTCACTTTATTATTTAAATAATTTGTTCTTTACAAGACTTTGACTTCTTTGACCTTTTGGGGCTTCAAGCCAACATATGAGGGTCCTCCAACTTCATAAGGCCATGACTCTCAAACCATGAGTAGTTATGTGACGTTCAACATACCACTAGAAATGGCTTGACAAGCATTGTCCATATAGGATAGTTTCACTAAAAAATTCATTAATCTTCATTTCATTATTCCACAATTAAGCATGGGTTATATTGCTATACTACTAGGATAAATCAACCACAAAGCATCTTCTCATGAGGGATTTCACCATAAGGGGACCACTTTGGAGTTCACCGCAAAGTGTCTTCCCATGTGGGATTTCATCATAAAGGGACCACTTTGGAGTTCATCCATTTGTACAACCATGACAAGACAATAATGAGTCATCTTTACATCAATCCCACTATGCATCAAATGACAACACATTGATCCATATTTATCTATGCATCATATATCAATGAAACCATATCGACCCATGTTCATCTATGCATCTCATCATATGACTATGACTCCACTTGACATAAATCCATTTACATCAAGGACAATACATGATCCAACAATCACTACATAAATATACTATGACAAGACATTGTTCCTTTGATATCAATCCTTTGGCATCAATGGCAACATGATCCAAAACTAAAGAACAAATTTTCCTTAGGACATTAGATGATCTAAAAATGTTGGATTTGAAACCATTCATATGAATAAAAAAGATTCAGAAGTGATACAACCCATTGTAAATTTAATCATTGAGAGATTGAATCTTACATGAAACAACATCAATTTGATTTATAACCAACTTGTTCTATTATATTCATTAAATAAGTCCAAATTGATAACCATAGAAGTCTAGTTTTTTTTTATATAATTAATACCATCTTGATCTTCTCCTACCAACAAAGAAATAGACCTAAACTCATCAAATTATTTAGTCTTACCATTTTTGGGGATAAAATGTACGGATGTGGAATCAAAATCTCCTAACATCTTACTAGATCTCGTAACTTATTCAATATCTCCTAAATTTATATTTTTAGTGTTATTCTCCCTATCTATCTCTTTGTAAACTGACTGATAATTTTATAACTATGTGTACTTGAACATCTCAAATTTTCTATATGTTGTTAATATTTTTCTTGGTATTATCATAGTTAATCTTTTTTTTGTGTTTTCATCTCTCTTTCCAAATAACACTTCCATGTTTCTCATTATCCATTATATGTTTCTGCATTCTAACATTATTCTCTTATTCATTTCCAAATATTTTAATTTCAATTTATCTTCCTCAAATATCTCTTCCTCATTCTTATCATACATATCCACAATTTCCTTATCAACTAATTTTCAGCTTCCTATCCATGCTCTTTTTTCACTTTAATCCCGAGATCCCACTATTCCCTTTTCGTTCTTTAATGTAGTTGCAAACTAAAAAATGGCTAATTCCTTAGATTCATAACCATACTTAACCCACTCTTTCTTGACCAAACCTTGGAAATATTCTGCCTCCATCCAAAGAGGATCAATCTTGAAAGGGATAATTAGCTTGCAATCATTTTTATCCATATTGATAAGAATATTCAATTGATATGAACCTTCCCCTATATCCACCCAAGATCTTATCTGATCTATTTGATTTAAAAGAATCTCAAAGACTAGAAATCTATCTAGTTTCTTATGACCCCAAATTCACGTGAATTGCTATTCATTTAAGTTAGAATGTGTTTTATATGTTCAACATATATCAAGTCTCCCTCCTCTATCTTATTCCTAAAACTTAAACTCTACTCAAAGTAAAATTTAGGTTTCCATCTAAGATGACCCTTTTTTCCTCGACACACCTATGGGGATAAATACCTTTGCAAAAAGGATTTTATATCATCTTCAAGAAAATATAAATTATTGTATATATCTTCTGACACCAATCCTTGAACATAAATTTGTCTAGATACCTAATTCAATAACAAAAAAAATTAGTAAGGAAAATTGTTTAGATCTCTCCCAAAATTTCTTACAACATATAAATCCAACAAATCCCAATATCTCAATAATTTTCCCGTACTTCAAACAACCTTTTGACCCTGTCCCATATATTCTTGGAACCATATAACATTTGGCTTCTCAAATTCCACCAGGAGGAACAAAATAACCCTTTTAGTGTTGGGGAATGAAATGGAACACAATATGGATAACAAAATAAACTTCCAGTTTCTTTTGTGGGATTCTGAGAACTTAAACACGCTAGTGGAAAATTCAAACTAGGGTTTAACAATCGTAGTTTTTGCAGTGGCCAGCATGGTTACCAAAGGGGGAGGGAATAGAACCCCGTCCTACAATAAGGTAGTGGTGGACAGAGGGAAAGGACCATGAGGCATCAGTTTCAAAGAACCTTTGATAGGCAACTCGGGATCAGGATCAGAAAAGAATCAAGAGGGAAACCAAGAAAAAATTGAACGTGTGGGGGAAGACGCCATAGAAGCCCGAAGCAGTGCGCAAGAAGCTATGAACCCCAGTGGGGTATATGGGCGCAACCATGTAAACCTAAAAAGACACTGATACCCAAGGTTATACTGGAATACCCCCAAACACAACTCTTTCAGGATCAGATGAAGACACATGCACTGATATCAAAGTGCATTGGCTTGTGGCCCACAGAAAAAAAAGTTACGCTGCTAGATAAAATGCCACTGGAAGCCAAGTGGAGAAGTGGAACTCCACTTGGGATCAAAAGGATTCTTCACAATAGTCTTTATGAACCCAGAGGATAGGGATAAAGTATTTTGGGGGGGGCAATATTTCCATGCCTCAGCGGGGCCATACATGCGTCCATGGAAGGAAAACTTCTCCCCAGAGAAAGAAACCTTTAAAAATGTCCCAGTCTGGGTAAGGATTTACTCCTTACCACTAGACTAATAACTTCCATCCACTTTTAAAGCCATAGGGAACATTATCAAAAAATATGTCAAGACATCGGAAGCTGCTCTAAAAGGTAGATATACATCCTACGCAAGGATCTATATAGAGACGGATGTTTCGGGGGATCTACCAGAAGCCATAAGCCTGGAGTTTAGGGATGATGAATGGATACAAAGCATAGACTACGAGTAGATCCCATTTCCATACAAAATATGTCATGAACATGGACACCTACTAAGGGAACGCCCTCTCAATAAAAAACAAGAAGCGGAAAATACCAAGCCATTGCAGGATGAGGACGGTTTTGTGAATCCAAATCACAAAAGCAGAGGAAACAAAAGACACGACAATGCCCCAATAGGAAGCAACCCGGAAGCCAATATTAGAACAAAAGGAAGAGGATGGACCAACCAAGGGGAAGAAGGAGGAAAGGAAAATAATAAATATAAGGAAGCAAGTGAAAAATCAACTCATGAGAACACAAAAACGCCAAGAAACAAGGGAGAATAGGGAGGTAGCGCAAGTGCTATGGAAGGAGGAAACAAAGATGCCAACACCCCAATGCAGGAAGAAGATGAAGATTTAGAGATGGCATGAAGCGAGGTAGGAAAAAAAAACCCAGATCTCAGAGACATAGTGGAAAGGGAAGGAATCGATCTACCGAACATTCTAGAGCAATGGAAAAGGCAAGGAGTAGATAATGTGCCAGCGGAGTAACTCGATCGAATCCATTATCTCTTCCTCCTAAGGGTGTAAGAAAAATCTAGAGGTATAAAGCACATGCATGGATAGATAGGACACCTGGGAATCAAAACAAGCGATGGACAACCACAACACTCACCTAAGTAGGCATGACAAAGGAAAGGCAGAAAATCAAATATCGTAGCCCTACAAGAACTAGGAGTGCTTCTGATAAAATTAGGTAATATTACAAATCTCTTCCCCAACTCCCCCCCCACATGTTTAAATGAATATTATAATGTGGAATATAAGAGGCATAAACAACCCAAGAAAGAAACGAATCCTTAAAAATAGACTGAGTAAGGAACAACCTGACCTATGTTTCATTCAAGAAACAAAATGCAATCTAGATAGAATGGAAACAATCAGTAAAAAATATTGGAGTAAGTACAAGGTGTGCTCTTTCTAAATCCAACATATGGTGGGAGAGATCCTCACCTTGTGGAACCCACAATTGGTGAACCTACTTGCATCAAAGGCCATGAGAAACATAGTTTCTGTTAACATGCAAATTATAGGGAACACAACGGAAATTCTATGCACTAATGTGTATGGTCCCCAAGTGATGGAGGAAAAAATGAGAATGCTCCTAGACCTGGAGAATCTAAAGGATCATACCCGCAACCTCCATTGGATCCTGGCAAGGTATTTCAACATCATCACCACACTCGCTGAGAAAGAAGGGGGCACCAGGAGACTAGATAGAGATGCAGAAGATTTCTCAGCATTCATTGACACAATGGAGCTTGTGGACATTAGGACAAGAAATGGACAATTCACCTAGAAGAACAAACGACTAGATCACCACCAAGTATCTACAAGCATAGAAATATTCTTAGTGTCATAATCCATCATTTTCCAAGGACTAACTTTGGAATGCAACATCCTCCCTTGGGGGGATCAAACCACTGGCTAGTTTAACTGGAAGCTAATTTTCAAACCACACCGAAGAACAAACCATTTGTATTTGATAAATTCTAGATTGTTCATCCCACCTTCAAGGAGAACATCAACCAATGGTGGCAAGAGGAACTATCGAACCAAGGGACAAGGATGTTCAAACTTTACAAAAAACTCCAGTACATCAAACAAAAAATCAAGGAGTGGAACAAGGAAGTCTTTGGAAACATAAACCAGGGGAAATAAAACATCAAGGATAGAATGAGGAAGCTACATGAATTGTGCATCGAAGAGGGATACACAAAGCAATAGAAAAAAGAAGATATCCAAATGACCTAGAAATGGGAAGCAAGATTCCAACAGAAATAAACTTTGTAAAGCCAAAAGTCTAAAATAAGGTGGCTAAAGGAAGGGGAGAGAAATACCAAGTTTTTTCATAGAAAAAGTATTGCAATAATATCCCATAACAAAATATTGAATATAAGGGATCAGGATGGGATCAAAAGACAATCCCACCAGGATATTGAGAATACACTGGTCAATCATTTCCAGGGGATAGCCCAGGAACCCAACCAAGATAGATCTGAGGTCATACAAAGAATAATTCAGCACATCCCCAAGTTTGTCACAAAGGATCAGAATATGTGCCCAATAAAACCAATCACAAAGGAATAAATTGACCAAGTGGTCAGGAAGATGCCCAACGGAAAGGCCCCAGGCCTGGATGGCTTCACAACAGAATTCTTGAAAGCCTCCTGGGAAGTGGTTAAGCATGACATTTACGGGATGGTGGAGGACTCCAAGAGATCAAATTCCATCTTAAAATATTTAAATTCTACAATGATCACTCTAATCCTGAAATAAAATGAAGATAGGACCCCAAATCTCTATAGGCCTATAACTTTATGTAATGTAGTATCCCAGATAATCTCACAAGTCATAGCCAATAGATTGAAGCCACTCCTTCCCACACTGATCTGATAGGAACGGGCGGGTTTTGTGGAAGGAAGAAAAATCTTGGACAATATCATCCAAGCCCATGAGATTATTCACACGCTAAAAAGCCAAAGGAGAGGGGGGATGATAATCCAACTGGATCTGGTGAAGGCTTACGACAAAATAAGATGGCACTACATGGCTAAAACATTGGAAGCTTTTGGGTTTGAACAACAAAGGATCAAATAGATAGTAACTCTAGTATCAATGACAAGCTACTCGCTACTAATCAATGGATCCCCAACCAAACCTTTCCGTCCATCCAGAGGCATAAGAAAATGGAACCCGATATCCCCCTTCTTGTTCATCCTAATGATGAATGGGCTAAGCAGAAGCATAAAAAGAGCAAGTGCAGCTAGTGAAATAAAAGAAATCAAACGTTTTGAAAATTGTCCAAACTCCACACATCAACAGTTTTTTGACGATACCCTACTCCATGGAACACCCATGGTAAAGGAAGCAAAGGATTTTAAAATAGTCTTAGAAGACTACGAGGAAGAAATAAACCACTCCAAATCTATGATATATTTCTTCAACACTAATTCAACTATCCAATAAAACTTGGACAACATTTTGGGATTTGAACATAAAACGCTCCCAATGAAATACTTGGGAATCCCCTTGACAGACAACACTTGAAAAAATGATATGTGGGAAGGAGTTATTAGAAAACTACAGGAAAGGGTAAAAAATTGGACATATAGATTAGTAAACCTAGATGGAAGGCTTATCCTCACCAAAATTGTTCTACAAGCAATTCCAGTGTATATGATGTCCATGTTCCTAGCCCCCAAAGGAATCCTACAAAATATAAGAGGAATCCAATGATAATTCCTATGGCGAGGCACAAAGAATAAAAATAAATGGGTCCTGGTGGCCTGAGATAAGGTATGCAAACCAAAATGAAAAGGATGCCTGGGGTTACAAGACTAACATGTAACCAACGAAGCCTACGGGGAAAATCTTTGGTGGATATGGGTAAAATACAATTCGGTGCCGTGGGAAAACCTTTTGGAAGGTCAAGTATGGCTCGAACACCAGGGACTAGGAGAAAATTCGGTTCACGGACATAAGGGAGGGATCAACCATCTAGAATATCGCCTAGTGAAATAAGAACTGGATCCAAAAACACAGCTTCTGGGAAGTCAGAAATGGTAGAACAAAAAGGTTTTGGGAGGACACTTGGTAACAGGGACCTAGAATGGAAAATCCAAACAGGGAGGAGGTACAATAGGAAATGATTGGGAAAGGAAAAACAAAATTCCATCATTACTGGAAGCAAAGGGATGGCAGTGCCATATGGAGGATCTGGGCCAAACTTAATCCACAAAATAGAGCCCAGATGGAAATAATAATGAAAGTGGTGGAGGAGGAATTGGGGAAAAGGAAAATTGGGGTGTTGGAAGAAGAGGACCAATTGAGGTTGGGTAGGAAAAATGGGGGTGAATTCAACTTAAAGGAAGCATGGTATTACATCATAGGTCAGGACCAAGAAATCTGGAGCAGCAAGGGGAAAAGATTTGGAAAAGCCCCCAATGGCCAAAAATCAAAATGTTCAAATGGCTAGTTCCACATAACTGAATTCTAACTTGGGAGAACATCATGAAAAGGGGTTTTATAGGTCCCTCTCACTGCCATCTTTGTCAATTCAAGGAGGAAACAACCAATCACCTCCTCGATGAATCTAGTTACACAACAAATATTTGGGATTGGGCGGCAGGCTTCTTCTGCCAATCCAATAAGATTTGAGGTAACATCAGCGTAACCATCAACAACTAGATGGAGGATTATAATGAAAATGAAATGGTGAACCTTTATTGGACTCTAATGTCAGGGATGATCATCTGGGAAATCTGGAAGGAATGGAACCAACACATCTTCAGGAATGAAATCATATCGAAAGAAAGGATAAAGGAGGCAATAGTCTCTCAAAGAAGAGAAACAATGTAGATCCACAATGACAATATGGAGAAAGCGAAACTCACAGAACAAGACTCTCGAATCCTAGATATTTTCCATCAAAATGAATGGCGCAACAACATACCTGTAGGGCGCAACCCGCAACTCCAGATAGGAGCCCGCAACTAGACTCCCACTTCGTCAGGGTTCCTCAAATTGAATTTTGACAGGGAGTCAAAAGGAAACCTAGGAGTGGTTGGGGCAGGTGGAGTGATTAGAGATAGTGGTGGAAACATCATTTGACTGTATGATGGGAGCATGGGAAACTCAACCAAGAACTCAGTGGAATTTGGAGCCCTGGAACTTGCACTTGAAATACTAAGCCGTGAAAGGATGACAACCACCATCGTGGAAGGTGACTCCACCCTAGTTATCAACATGGAAAGAAGACTCCAAAATGGCACTAGAGTGGGAAAGGTTCAACACCATTGGCACCTTTCACACTCCCTACAGAAAATCTAGGAGCATCTGAGAACTTTGAATATAGTGGAGTTGTGCTGGGTGTGCAGGTCAGTGAATTCTCTAGTGAGCATGCTCGCCAATGAGGGGGTCAGCAAGGAAGGCCCAGAACTAGATGATATATGGATAATAATTTCGAGCAGGCAACTCAAAACAAACTGCAACCACCTTGTGGCTAAAGATCATGAAGGCAGTTTAAGCATGGAAGGTCACATCAAGGAGAACATAGCAAGGCTTCTCGAAAGGTACAAGGGATTGAGGAAGAATAGGATTTCTTAACACTCTGCCACCAATAAGCATGCAGGATCACAATAAGAAGCAACTAGATGACCAAAAGCAAGGCTAGTATGCTAGTTAGAGGTATGGGGATATAATGAGGGAAAGGTCAGGCAACAAGTTTCATGCAACAAATGAAGTAAGGCATGAGGGGTTGATGATAAACAAAATCAATCCACCAGGCCAAGTACAGGTACAAAGAATAGCATAGGAATATCACAAGTGAGCAATGGCAGAGATCGCATAGGGACAAAGGACGACCCATCATGATCATACGAGACTTAACAAGAAAATTGATGAAAGTTCTCATCACCACGAGTAAACCAATATTGAAAGGACAGTCTCGCAGAGGGGAAAGTTCAATAAGAAGAAGGACAACAAAAATAGATGCAATCAGAAGGAATGAAACAATAGGGATTATTACAGAGACAAGGACAGGGAAAGTGAGAATTCATGTGAAGTGAGGAACAAGACGAGTAACTAGAACAGGAGTTGCGGTTGGCAAAGTGGGATGGCACGACTGAAGCAAACGCGAAGGAAAAGGAACCCCCTGGGGAAGGAATTACTGAAGAGTTCACAACGGATAACAAGAATGGAACAAGCAGTGAAAGATGTGGAGGGAGGCTTTCGAACTATGCTTTCATTGAAGGGGAAGGAAACCATCACCCAGTGGGAAAATAAATTAAATAACAAGTGAATAGGTAAAGCGTGAAAGGCATTGGTACAAGAAGTGGACTAGGTAACTGATCTAGAGGCCACACAACCTAGGGAAACCCTCAACCACAAAATGATGGAGATGGCGTGGCTAACTAAAATGTTGATCAGGAAAATGGTTTTAGAAAGGGAAGAAGCTAGGAAGGAGGACAGTAAGGAAAACAAGACAATGTTGGATGAGATCCTGCGTTGCATGAGAAGTAAGGAAACTATTACCAAACTATTAGTAGAGGTAGAGAGGGACCATAAATGAAATATGGATAGGTTGGAATCTCAATTCCACCTCTACCTACGCTATTTCCACCACATGGACATCACGCCCACTGATGGACATGGTGCGCCAACTCAAATCAAGAAGACTTGCACGACCACTCAGAAGGAATATAATAAGAGCCAGGCAGATGGAGAGAAGGAGCAGCCCCACGTGCATAAACACTTAATAGTTTCAGATTAATGATTTGGTAGTCTATAGGTATTAAGGTCAGAATTTATCAGGCTAGCTTAGATATCCTTCATGCTTTGGTTTAGGGGGGAGTTTTTGTTGAAATTACTAAAACAACTATGAGGGGGGGTGAATCAGTTGTTATTGTGCTTAAAAAATATTAAGTCTATTAAAACATTCTTAATCTTTCTTCAAGTGATCATCAACATTATACAACATATGGACAGTAAAATTAAAGAGCATCAGTCACACATAAGGTATACACAGAGACATATTTTCATGAGGAAACCCATAAAAGGAGAAAACCTCTTCTTCTTCAAAATGATAGGCAGTCTTTTAAGTTATTTACATCATCTTTAATTGAGAACCAACTTAATGTGAGGTTGCTACCTCTGTTTTACAAGCTGCAACTTGTTTGAGAGCACCAACTCTCTGGTTTCTCTAGCACCCACTAGAAGGAAGCACCAACTCCCCTAATGTTCCAGCACCAACTGGATGGAAGCACCAACTTCCAGTTACACAGGCTCCAACCTGTATAATAGAGACCACTTGTTCTCCCTTGCACCACCCTGCCACCCTGCTTTCTCTGGCTGCAACCAGATGGAAGCAACAACTCCCTATATTCAAGCTCCCACTTGAACCTCTGAGGACAACAGTACTCCCTAGCACCTCCCAACCACCCTGGACTATAAATGAACAATTAAACAATAAACTACACAGATAAATTGGTTCTTACCACTTCTTCTCTGCTCTGTAAATCTGGTCTTCTTCTTACCATTCTACAACTCTTCTCTTCCTTTATCTGTTCTACAAATATGCTCTACTTCAACTTGTTCTGACATTTTGCTCTGCTTCAACTTGTTCTGTCATTCTTCTCTGATTCAAGTCTTTTCTTCATCTGTTACTCTTCTCTGAGTGTTATATCACACTACACACATTTTTTCAGTCTCACACTTCGCATATTTTCAATCTCACACTGCGCATATTTGATTTTCGCTTTCTTACAGTTTAATTCATTTTTCATCTAGAACTTCCAAAACTGCATCGTCTGTATTGTTTTGTTTTATGCACACCACTTACGGTGGTTCACCTTCGCATCTCCTTAGAGAAAAAAAAAACAATCGTCCGAGCAATTGAAACGCCGACTGATCGGAAATCATGAGTCTGTTTCGCTAACAGATTCATAACTAGTAAATTAACTGTGAGAGAGCACAGTAACCCTCCGATCATATTCAAGTTTATCTACACTGTTGGATGAAATTTATTAATCTTGCCTCTAAATCGGGTTTTGACATTTCGAGATTCCTGTAGCCAAGTGTCTCGACACTTCATATCGCGATCTTCGAAACTCCGATACAGACATTTTCTGTGCTAGCTCCTTCCTCCATATAACCAAGGCCATGACCAAGAACTTATACATAAAGTGCTTTTCACGAATTTTCATCTCGTGAATCTAGAGATGAGGCATCTCGACTCTCCAAGTTGTGATCCCTGAAACCCCGAAATGGAGCTTATCAGAACTGACCCCTTCCCTTCTCGTGACCACCGGCGGTGACCATAGGCTGTGCCAAAAATGAACTTCACGAGTTTATAAACTTCATCTGATCGACGATTGAAATCTCCATAGATTCGACGGTCCAGATCTTATCGTGATATCGCATCTCGTGAGTTTAGAGGTTATGTTTCTTGTCTCTCCAAGTCGCGATAGGAGAAGCTCCAAGATGGAGCTGGATCAATGGTTCAGATCACACGTTGATCTGATGGCTATGATTAAATCACGATTTCACATCTCGTGAATTTGGTGGTTATGCTTCTTGCCTCTCCAAGTCGCGATAGGCGAAGCTTTGAGATGGAGCTTGATCAATGGTTCAGATCACACCTTGATCTAATGGCCATGATTAAATCGTGATTTCGCATCTCGCGAGTTCATTGGTTATGTTTCTTGCCTCTCCAAGTCGTGATAGGTGAAGCTCCGATATGGAGCTTGATCAATGGTTCAGATCACACCTTGATCTGACGACTGCGATTAAATTGTGATTTCACATCTCGCGAGTTCGGTGGTTATGTTTCTTGCCTCTCCAAGTTGTGATAGGCGAAGCTCCAAGATGGAGCTCAGATCAATGGTCTAGAGAAAACCTCGAACTGACGGTTGGGATTAAATCACGATTTCGCATATCGTGATTTTAGCGTTTATGTATCTTGCCTCTCCAAGTCGCGAAAGACAAAACTTTGAAATGGAGTGGACGGTTCAGATTAACAGTCCCGATCAACACTTGATCTGACAGTCATCGAGAACTTGCATCCAGAAAAATAATTTGTGATCATCCTCCTTGAATTTCAAAATGTACACTCCCTCAAGGGTTTCCTGGACCTTTTCAAATACAGATTCATCTAGTAATACAAATTGATCAACTTCTACCACATTACTTGTTCAATTAAGCCATTGAAAATGGAACAAACCCTCATCTCCCCTAGATACATGAACAAGTCATTTCTGAGTATCTGGCACAACTCGTGTCCCCTCTAGAGACATCATTCCAGCCCGAAACTCCAGCATGATTTCCTGACAATTGAATCGGAGACAATTCATACTATCTGTACTTATGCAATATTCATTGTTGTACTTGCCATCAATGTCAAGTATACAAGCATGCACTATCTGTTAAATATTTTCCAACATTATCCCCCTTTGGCATTGATGGCAACTCAAGCACCCACATGCATTTGGTCGAACTCTCCTCCTGAACTCTTTTCTCCCCCTTTGACATCAATGTCAAAGAAGAAACATGCTCCCCCTGATTTGTTGTAAAACATACTCCCCCTGTCAACTATGAACTTCATGGAAATACACCAGATATTCAATAAGTACTCTCCCTGGCCAGGTGAACAGATTAGACACAAGAAATTATAACCCCCAACTTTTGACGAAGATATCCAAAAGGGGTTGTTGCTAATGGTTTTGTAAATATATCTGTAATCTGTTCTGTAGAAGGTATATAATTCAGTTGAACAATTATGTTTGTAACTTTTTCTCTAAGAAAATGGTACTTTATTGGAATATGCTTAGTCTTTGAATGAAGAACAGGATTCTTGGAGACACTAATGGCACTGGTGTTATAATAGTGAATTGGAATGGGATCAGTGTAAGTTACCTTCAAATCTGCAAGAGTTTGTATCATCCATAAAATTTGTGTGCAGCAGGTAGTAGAAGCAGTGTAATATACCTCTATAGTTGATAATGAAATGGATCCTTTATTTTTACTAAGCCATGAAACTAATGAGTCACCCAGAAAGAATGCTCCTCCACTGGTGCTTTTTCTCTCATCAACACAATTTGCCCAATCTGCATCTGAATAAGCAGTTAACTGGAAATTCTGATTTCTGGGATGCCACAAACCATAAGTCATTGTTCCCTTCAAGTATTTGAATATCTTTTTGACAACTACCAAATGACTTTGTTTAGGAGCAGACTGATAATGACCTACCATTCCAACAGCTTGCATTATATCAGGACAAGATGTTGTGATGTATAGAAGACTGCCTATCATAGAGCGATATGTCCATTGATCAACATCAGGTGAGACATCATATTTACTCAGCTTGCAACCAACCACCATAGGTGTGCTAACTGGAGAGGAATATTCCATCTGAAATTTCTTCAACATCTCTTTCAAATATTTTTCTTGAGAAATAAATATTCCTGCAGAACTTTGTTTTACTTGTAAGCCAAGAAAATATGATAGTTCTCCTATCATGGACATTTCAAATTTTGTTTGCATAGAGTTAGCAAACCACTGGACAAATGATTCATTAGTACAAAAAAAAATAATATCATCTACATAAACCAAAACAACTAGTAAATTATCACCTTCAGACTTAATGTAAAGGTTACTATCAACAATACCTTTCTTGAACCCTTTTTCTTGTAAAAAAATTTCCAGTCTATAATACCAGGCTCATGGTGCTTGTTTTAGTCCATATAAGGCCTTCTTCATCTTACAAACATAATTAGGATTATCTGTCAATGAGAATCCTTCAAGTTGCTCCATATATACTTCTTCCTCTAGATCTCCATTAAGAAATGTTGACTTAACATCCATCTGATAAACTTTAAAGTTTTTATGACATGAATAAGCAAGAAACATTATGATGGATTCCAATCTTGCCACTGGTGCAAAAGTTTCATCAAATCCCTGACCTTCAACTTGTGCATATCCTTTACAGACCAATATGGCTTTATTTATAACAACTTTCCCTTTTTCATTCATTTTATTTTTGAACACCCATTTGGAACCTATTACATTCTTATCTTCAGGTCTAGGGAAAAGCTCCCAAGTATTGTTCTTTTCAATTTGATCAAGCTCTTCATTCATTGGTCTAATCCAATCATCATCATGGCTAGGTTCCTCAAAATTTCTAGGTTCAGTCATAGATAAAAAGGCAACATGAGTTTGTTCTGATTCTTTAATCAATTTCCTTCTTGTCTGAACTCCTTTATTAATATCCCCGATTATCTTATTTTTAGGATGATTCTTTCTAATAATTTTGAGAGGTGATTTTGCTTCTTTCTGCTGATTTGTGTCAGTCTGAGTATTCATATCTTCATCTGATTTAGATTGTTCCTTTTCTGATCCTTGGACCTATTCATCTTCATCTTCAACTATATATTTTGTTATTGGTTCAGCACTGCTTACATTTCTAACTGGGATTTCTTCATCAACTTTTATATCTATACAATCAACTAGTTTATGCAGTCTCTTATTGTAGCATATGTACCCTTTACTATTTGTAGCATAACCCAAGAAGATACCTTCATCAGCCCTGTCATCATATTTGCCAATATTTTCATCATTGTTCTTGATATAACATTTACTCCTGAAGATTTTAAAATGCTTGATTGAAGCAGGTCTTCCAAACCATAGTTCGTAAGGAGTCTTGTCACTGTGTGGCCTGAGATGAGCTTTGTTAAGGATATGAACAGTTGTATGAATTTCTTCCACCCAATATGTCTAAGGTATGTTCCTTTCATTCATCATTGATCTTTCCATTTGTTGTACTGACCTATTCTGCCTCTCAACAACTCCATTTTGATGTGGAGTCCTTGGAATTGTGTACTCTCTTTTGATCCCATGTTTATCACATAACTCTTTGAAATTCCCTGAACTAAACTCTCCTCCTTTATCAAACCTTATTACCTTTAATCTTTTTCTTGTTTGATTCTCAGTCAAAGCCTTAAACACTTTGAATTTTTCAAATGCTTTAGATTTTTCTTTCAAAAATGCAACCCAAGTTAGTCTAGAATAGTCATCAATAATCAGCATAAAGTAATTTTCTTTTCCTATACCTTATTTCCTTGATGGTCCACATAGATCCATATGTACTAACTGGAGAGGTTTTTCTATTGAAGGAAAGTTTTTAGATTTGAATTAAGTGCGAGTAAGCTTTCCTATCTGACAGGGTTTACAAATAGAGTCATATGGCTTTGATATCTTCGGAAGATCTTTTACTGCCCCATTGTTTGTGAGTTTGATTATGTGATCAAAATTTAGGTGACCAAGTCTCCTATGCCACAACCAACTTTTATCATATTTACTTAAGTGACATTCTTATTTTTCTTCTTTTAACACATATACATTATTTCCTATTCTTATCCCTTTTGCAATCAGTTGTCCTGAACTCAAAGGCTTTATTTTATAGTCTTTAGAAGTAAAATCAACTTCACATCCTTTGTCACAAACTTGACTGACACTTAGTAGATTATGTTTCAGACCATCTACAAACAACACATATTGAGTTTTTCCTTTTCCATTACTCAGACTTACCATTCCTTTACCTTTTATTTTTCATGTTGCATCATTTCCAAAAGTTACATTCCCTGATTTGTTTTCACTTAGAGTTAGAAACTTACTTTTGTCTCCAGTTATATGTTTGGAACATCCGTTGTCAATATACCATGGATTATTTTTTTTTTGGGCTAATAATACTAGTCCACACTTGTCATCTTCTTTCTTCTTCCAAACCTTGACATTTTCAACAGTGGGGTTCAAGTCTGGATTGTATTTCCTTAAGTGACAGTCTACATCTTTATGTCCATAATTATGACAGTTGTAACATTTTGATTCACTGAATAATAGATCATAACGATTGTTATGCTCATCACTGTTGTTGTGTTTCACCTGTGTCCTTTTCCCAATCATCACATGATTTATAGTATGTGATTGTTTGTTGCTTGATTGTCTCAATCTTTGTTGTGGAAGATAGTTATTCATTGAATATCTTGATTGTTCATATCTAAATCTTAAAGAACAATTTATAGCTCTGTGACCAAAATTAGAGAAGAAAAAACAATAACCATAGAAAAAATCTTTTTACCTTGAAAAAATCTATCTTCTTTGAGGAGGTCGATTTCTTTCATGCCGATAATATTTCTAGTCTACAAATTCGGTTCTGGTGCTTTTTCTTTCATTACTTCTTGGTGGATGATTTTCCTTCTTCGTTTCTACAGAGTGACTGTTGTCAATGTTTGAGGATTTGACAAACTTGATAGATTCTGTATTACTTGGATGACTACTACTTGATCCTTCTTCATATCCCAATCCAACTTTCAATTTTGAATTTCTTTGTTGATTTAGAATGGAGGTTAATCCTTCTGAGGCTTTAATACTTGGCAGATTTTGGTGATACAATCCTTTAAACTTCTCCATTTCTTTTCTAGTTTTTACTATCTCTTCTTCTAAGGATTCACACCTAACTTTCTTCTCTAACAATTGTTGTTTCAATATGTCTTCTATTTTATTTGCCTCTTCTAATTCCACTTTCAGCAGAGCAAAGTCTTCATCAGGTTTTTTACTTTCTTTTTCGAACTATATCAACAATTGTTTTTGCTTTCTGTTCTTAATTATGAGTCTGTCAATTTCTTTCAGTGCACTCATCAGTTCTCCTTCCATATCAACCACAACTTCTTCATCATTATCATCACTACCTATACTTTTATTATCATAATCCTCTTTGGCCATAAATATGAAGTCATTTGCCTTATCTTCACAGGAAGAGTCACTATCAATGTCTTATGAGGAATTGTCATTATTTGCAACCAAACTTTTCTTCTTATTATATTTCTTGTATTTGTACTTCTTTTCATCATCAGAGTTCTAGTACTTTTTCTAATGGGGACACTTGGATGTAAAATGACCTATCTTACCACAGTTAAAGCATTTGAAGGGAAACTTCCCTTGATATTTTCCTGATCCTTTCTTTAACCTTCTCACAAATTTTTCCTCAATATCATCTAATTCTGAATCAATATTTTTGTCTGCTTTAAAAGATGCTTCTCTAGGACTAGATTTATCTTTGCTAATTCTCATTTCATAGGCAGTTAAAGTTCCTAGAAGTTGATCAATAGACAGGGTTTTGAGATCATTTAATTCTCTTATTGCAGAGACTTTTGGATTAAATTTATCAAGTAGAGATCTTAAAATCTTATGAACTAAGAGTGAGTCGTCAAACATCTCACCAAGACCCTTCATGGCATTTACAAGTTCTTCAACTCTTATGCTAATCGTTTCATCTCCATTCATCTTTATTTGTTCAAATTTCAATCTGTATGTTTGAAGTTTGGCATCTTTTACTTTCTCATTTCCTACATAACTGCTAATAAGTTTATCCCACATTGCTTTGGCAGTTTCAAGATGCATCACCTTTACAAACTCAGCTTCAGCAAGTCCGTTCAAGATAAAATTCATTCCCTTAGCATTAAAACTAAACTCTAACTTATCGTCCTTGGAGGCTAGCACAACAGGCTTTGTATATCCAGTCTCTACTACATCCCAAACATCAACACCCAAGTCCATTAAGTATGTTCTCATTCTAATCTTCCAGAAGGCAAAATTTGTTCCATCAAACAAAGGGGGCTTAGAGGCCGAAGTCCCTTCATGACTTGTCATGTTTAAGCTTACAAATCTACCTTTGAATAAAAGGAACCCACTCTGATACCAATTGTTGAAATTACTAAAACAACTGAGAGGGGGGGGCGAATCAGTTCTTTTTGTGCTTAAACAATATTAAGTCTATTAAAACATTCTTAATCTTTCTTCAAGTGATCATCAAAATTATACAACATATGGACAGTAAAAGTAAAGAGCATCAGTCACACATAAGGTATACACAGAGATAGATTTTCACGAGGAAATCCATAAAGGGAGAAAACCTCTTCTTCTTCGAAATGATAGGTAGTATTTTAAGTTCTGTACATCATCTTTAATTGAGCACCAACTCAATGTGAGGTTGCTACCTCTATTTTACAAGCTACAACTTGTTTGAGAGCACCAACTCTCTGGTTTCTCTAACACCCACTAGAAGGAACCACCAACTCCCCTAATGTTCCAGCACCAACTGGATGGAAGAGCTAACTTCCAGTTACACAGGCTCCAACCTGTATAACAGAGAACACTTATTCTCCCTTGCACCACCCTGCCACCCTAGTTTCTCTGGCTGTAACCAGATGGAAGCAACAACTCCCTGTGTTCAATCTCCCACTTGAACCTCGGAGGACAACAACCCTCCCTAGAACCTCCCAACCACCCTGGAATAAAAATGAACAATTAAACAATCAACTACACAGATAAATCGGCTCTTACCACTTCTTCTCTGTTCTGTAAATCTGGTCTTCTTCTTACCATTCTGCAACTCTTCTCTTCCTTCGTTTGTTCTGCAAATATGCTCTTCTTGAACTTGTTCTGACATTATGCTCTGCTTCAACTTGTTCTGTCATTATGGTCTGCTTCAAGTCTTTTCCTCATCTGTTACTCTTCTCTGAGTGTTATATCACACTGCGCACATTTTTTAGTCTCACACTTCGCATATTTTCAGTCTCACACTGCGCATATTTGATTTTCCCTTTTTTACAGTTTAACTCATTTTTCGTCCAGAACTTCCAACCTCCCACCATCTATATCATTTTCTTTTATGCACACCACTCACGATGGTTCACCTTCACATCTCCTTAGACAAAAGAAAAAAAATCGTCTGAGCAACTGAAACACCAACCAATCAACAACCATGAGTCTGTTTCGCTAACAGATTCATAACTGGTAAATTAACTATGAGAGAGCACAGTAACCGTCCGATCATATTCAAGTTTATCTGCACTTTCGGATGAAATTTATTAATCTTTCCTCTAAATCGGGTTTTGACATTTCTACATTCCTGTAGCCAAGTATATCGACACTTCATATCGCGATCTTCGAAACTCTGATACATAAATTTTTTGCGCTAGCTCCTTCCTCCATATAACCAAGGTCATGACCAAGCACTTATGCATAAAGTGCTTTTCAAGAATTCACATCTCGTGAATCTGGAGATGAGGCCTCTCGACTCTCCAAGTCGCGATCCCCGAAACCCTGAAATGGAGCTTATCAGAACTGACTCCTTCCCTTCTCGTGACCACCGACGGTGACCATAGGCTATGCCAAAAAGGTGTTTCACAAGTTTATAAACTTCATCGGATCAACGATTGAAATCTCCATAGATCCAACGGTCTAGATCTTATCGCAATCTCGAATCTCGTGAATTTGGAGGTTATGTTTCTTGCCTCTCCAAGTCATGATAGGCGAAGCTCCGAGATGGAGCCGAATCAATAGTTCAGATCACACCTTGATTTGACGACCACGATTAAATCACGATTTTGCATCTCGCGAGTTCGGTGGTTATGTTTCTTTCCTCTGCAAGTCGCGATAGTCGAAGCTCCGAGATGGAGCTTGATCAACGGTTCAGATGACACCTTGATTTGACAACTGCGATTAAATTGCGATTTCTCATCTCACGAGTTCGGTGGTTATGTTTCTTCCCTCTCCAAGTCGCGATAGGAGAAGCTCCAAGATGGAGCTTGATCAACGGTTCAGATCACACCTTGATCTGACGGCTCCGATTAAATCGTGATTTCCCATCTCGTGAGTTCAGTGGTTATGTTTCTTGCCTCTCCAAGTCACGATAGGAGAAGCTCCGAGATGGAGCTCAGATCAACGGTCCAGAACAAACCTCGAACTGACGGTGCGATTAAATCGCGATTTCGAATATCGCGATTTCAACGTTTATGTATCTTGCATCTTCAAGTCAGGAAAGATGAAACTCTGAAATGGAGTCGACGGTTCAGATTAACAGTCCTGATCAACACTTGATCTGACGGTCATCGGGAACCTACATCCAGAAAAAGAATTTGTGATCATCCTCCTTGAGTTTCAAAATGTACACTCGCTCGGGGGTTTCCTGGACCTTTTCAAATACAACTTCATCTAGTAATACAAATTGATCAACTTCTACCACATTACCTGTTCGATTAAGCCATTGAAAGTGAAACAAACCCTCATCTCCCCTAGCTACACAAACAAGTCCTTTTCGAGTATCTGGCACAACTCGTGTCCCCTCCAGAGACATCATTCCAGCCCGAAACTCCAGCATGATCTCTTGACAATTGAATCGAATCCCATTGACCATTGAATCAAAGACAATTCATACTATATGTACTTATGCCATCTTCACTATTGTACTTGCCATCAATGACAAGTATACAAGCATGCGTTGTCTGTTAAAGATTTGCCAACAGTTTTAGTCTCTGGTTTTATGTATTTTTTTTCTCAAATTGAACATGGAAGGTATGATTTGGTTTCCCTTAGTGGTAGACCATGACCATCCCTCATTACTATCATCTTGTGAAACTAAGGACCCCTTGGTGTGGTTTCCTTCTAGGCAGACTAGGTTTCCCACCTTTTGTATCATAATCTTTCTAGTAATATAGATTTCTACACTCACTGACAAAAAAAAAAAGAAATGGAACACAATATGAAACAAAGAACACTGTATTGTAGACAACTGAAGAGGGAAAAACCATTTCGAATAATATGGATGGTGTTTAAAGACACCATTACAATACTTAAGCACGAAGTAGTGTGATAAAAAAACACACTGCATATTGCACAACTTTATCTGCATGATATGTTGTGCAATCTCAAATCACATTCAATATATGATAATCACCCAACGGGTCTTATTTTATAGGCTCAATATCTAACAGATTCCCACAAAATATAGAATTTCTTGTCCACATACAATTGTTGGTGGTCATATTTGATTCCACAAAATCTACTCTCTCAAGTCGGCTCGACGGGAACTGATATGACCGACCAACTATCCATCCAACTCGTAGTCAATTGTAGGGTTGGTCAATCCACTACCTGACTATCTTGGACTGTTGGTCGACTTTCCGACTGACAAGCATGCTGACTACTTGAATGACTAGTGTGGTGTGTTGGTCGATCACTTGACCAACTTCTTCCATATGTAGGTCAACCTCTCAATTGATTGAACCCAAAATATGTGTGATGAAACATCGATGCCTGATGTTCCAACACCTCCCCATCAACACACAACTCTCAAGGTTTAGGAGGTGAAATTACATCACTTTAACACCCCCCAATAGTTGGATATTCCTAAATCCCAAGAAAAGTGTGGATATTGATAAATATAACTTTAGTTAAATATTTGGTGAAGATATCAACAACTTGATCTTCAGTACAACAATATTCAAGAGAAACAACATCATTATGAACCACTTGTCGCAAATAGTGAGAATGGAGCTCAATATTTTTCATATTACTATGAGAAACATGATTTTCAGCAATGCATGGCACTTTGATTATCATAGAATATTTTAGTCGATGTCTTAACAGGAAATCAAAGATTGTCCAAAAATTGATGAATCTAAACTACTCTAGTACCTACTTGAACAACACCAAGATGTTCTACTTCTATTTTTGATAGAGATGCTACCTTATATTTATTACATGACCACACCAAACGTCGAGTTCTATATTGAAACACATACCCATAAGTGGAATTTTGGTCATCTCTGTCACCAACCAAGTCGGAGTCAGTGAAGCCAACTAGTGAATCCGAACTACGACAATATTTGATACCGAATTGAGTGGTACCTTTAAAATATATAACAATGTGTTTGATTACTTTCTAGTGGCTTTCTATTGGATCCTCCATGAACTAAGAAACCACACTAAAAATAAAGGAGATATCTAGTCGACTATGAGTAAGATAAATAAGTCGGTCAATCAATTTTCAATAGAGAGTAGCATCGACAATCAATGTTTGAGAGGTTTTAGTAATCTTCATCAAGAATGAAAAGGAGTGGTACAAGGCTTGCAATAATCCATGTTAAAACATTTCAATAGATCCATTACATATTTAGAATAAGAAATGAAAAAACCATCACACGGTAGTAATACTTGAAGAGCCAAAAAATAATGTAGAGTGCCAAAATCTGCGATGTCAAAGGATTCAATGAGTTGTTTCTTTAATCTAAATATGAGAGAATTAGTATTACCAATAATTATTATGTCATAAACATATAAAACAAAAATCAAGGTGTCTCCATTTGAGTGGAGAACATAGACTATGTGATCAGATTCACACCATTTGAAGCCTAGCCTAGGAAAGAAAATGCCAATCTTATCATATTAGACCCAAGGAGGATGCTTCAAACTATGAAGCGGGTTCTTGAGTCAACATACCAAATTGGAATCCCTCACAATTCATAGTGGTTGTTCCATATAAATTTGTTCAGATAGGTTACCATGAAGAAAGGCACTCTTTACATCCATCTGATGAATCTTCAATCCAAAACGAGCGACAAGGGAAAGAATAGATCATACTAAATTCATATTTGCAACAAGGAATTTTTTTTAGTGTAGTTGATTACTTCTTGTTGATAAAATACCTTCATGACAATGTATGATTTATATCACTAGAAAATACAGTTAGAGGTGAATTTGGTCTTGTAGACCCATCGACACTTTAAAATGTTCTTTCCATGAGGTCGGGAAACCAAGTCCAAGGTTTGATTCTTCAACAAGGAATCAATATTAGTATTCATGGCCTATTCCCATTCAAGTCATCCCTGAACATCAGAGTAGGTAACATGATTAGAACTTTTGAGGATGTGAGTCATGAGGGAAACACTAGCATGTTTCTTCTGAGTTCGAGTCTTTTGTCCAGGATGCATCTCCAACAACCTCAATTGTGTTGGCATCCTAGTGGGGCATACACAAAATATGTGAGTTGTAGTTCATTTCAGTAGGTTGATCAGAAGTTGAAGGTTCTACAGTTGGTGATCCATTTGAATAAAAATACATAGAACTAGTTAGCTTAGATATCAACAGTTCAGTCGAAATAGGAACAAGGTACGATGAACCTGTTGAAGGAATGAATAGAGGAGCAGAATAACCAGTGTGAAAGATATCATCAAAGGGAGCATCCTACAAAAATACAGAGGAGGCATTCAACAAGTTGACTCTGGAAGAATTCTTATCAAACCAAACAATTCATTGGATAATAATATCTCGTCGAATAGGACCAAACAAACGATAATATTTTGAATCTTCAGAGTGTCCCTTCATGATGCAAGCATGAATGTTTTCATCCAATTTCCTTTGATAATCATTAGAAATGTGAGCCTAGACAACACATCCAAACACATGGAGATGTCTAACATAAGGTTTCTTCCCATACCATTGTTCGATTGGAGTCATGGAAGGAACAAATCAAATTGAGATGTGATTGAGTGGATAATTGACACAATACACCACTTCAACCTTGAAGTGAGGAGGAAGGTCTTTATCCTATAGAAGACATCTAACCATTTTGACTAATGTTTGATTCTTTCATTTTGCAACTCCATTTTAGTGATGTGTGTGAGGAATCGACCTCTGCCAGTCAATACCATATAGAAGTAGGAATTATTCAGAGGGTCGATTGACATACTCACCACCATTTTCTGATCTCAATCACTTAATGGGTCAATGAAATTTATTTTCAGAAAAGGCTTGGAATTCTTTGAACTTATCAAAGATGAGATTTTTATTCACTAGGAAAAAGACCCATGTGAAGTGAGAGAAATCATCAATGAAATTCAAAATGTACCTTGCACTTGCTAGTGAAGCTAAGTTGATAGAAAAAACATCACTTTGAACCAGTTCTAGTAGTTTCTGTGCTTTCCATGCCTGTCCAAATTCGAAAGGTGCCTAATGATGCTTCCCAAGTACACAACCCTTACATACAACTTTAGGGGGAAACACCTTCGATAAGACAACAACCATGTTCTAAGTTTCCAGTTCCTGCAGGCTTTGTAAATTTACATGTTTGATCTGTTCATGCAAAATTTGAATTCTCTCGTTAGTGTGAGAAATAAGTGTAATCAGTTTAGATTCAGGTCGAGTTGAGTCACAATGCTTGTATAAGTTACCTGTCAACTCTAGAAGCATGTTAGTGATAATAAACTTTTCTTTTTTCAACTTCCAAACATAGAACCAATCTAGCCAAAATTCCATAATCTTATAAGTCTGAGTCAACGAAGCAACAAACAATAGAATGAAACTAAGATTTGGTACATGATAGAAATAAAAAAATTTACCATGTTGACAAGATACATCACCTTGAAAAAAAGAATCTAAAGAAAAATCATCAAAAACATACATTCTTCTTTATTTAGGTTTATTCACTCTTGTGAATAAACTGACATCTTTCTCCTTATGATGAGTGCACCCAGAGTCAACAATTTGTTCATTATGAATAGTGTGAGACATCAAGGCCTGAGAAGTCCCATCTTTGAAAGTGAAATTATCAATAGGTCATAGAATAGTCGACATGTCTCCTTCAAGCCTCTTAACCTTCTCTTCTAAATCATCTCTCTTATTGAAGCATTTCTTCTCGATATGTAGAGTATTTCCACAGTATCAACATATTTTCTTCTTTTGATTTCATTATGGTTGTCTCAGGGGTCCCTGATCAGTATATGCATGTTTCTGTGCAGAAGCATCGATCTACACTCTATTATTGGAATCCATCTTTCCCTTACCCTTGATCAAGTGGTCCTGGTGTTTACCCCCAAGATTTACTTCTTCAAGAAATCTATGTTGATCAATAATAAAAATTTCACAAAAAAATTCAAAGGAGTAGTCCTTACCAGCTTGCTTGTGTGCATTCTAGTTGGTGCGGAAGGTCGATATGGACACCTTATATGGTGTTCTCAAATTTATCAGGACCATCCCAATGACTTGTTCATCCTTCTTATTGTAGTACTCTCCATATTTTCTCAACTTCAGTTGAATGCATTTAACACTCACTATATAGTCCTCCATTCTTTCAAATGTATGAGAATCGACAAATATCAACTCTTTCTCCCACTTCATGATGTGGCTTTCTTCAACTCAATCGAACAAGGTGTTCAATTTCTTCTAGACTAAATATGAACAATCAAATCCATTGAGATGAAAAAACAATTCTTTTGAGATGTAGGTCATGATGATCCCTACAACCTCATCCTTCTTTCCATCAATGGATTTTTTTTTCGAAGCAACAGTTAGATCTGGGATTGCAACCTTGGTATACTTCCATGGTCTCATACTTTTCAATAGATTTTCCATATTTGGAGTTGAAACTACATAAGTTGATCCATGCATAAAAATATGATAGCTATTCAAAGCCATCTTCGATATCTATATAGAATGGTTATTCTTCAATAAGTTCCAATCAACAAACCACTAACCTAGACTCAATCACACAAAATATCTGACTCAACAAGGTTTGGGGATAATAGGTCAAAGTTTTCAAACCATGAAATATGATAGCATTTTGGGGAATAAAATGGAACACAATATTAAACAAAGAACACAGTACTGTAGACAACCGAAAAGGAATAAACAATTTTGAAGAAAAAAGGTGCCATCTAAAGACACCGTTACAATACTTAAGCACAAACTGTTGTGACTATAACATCACAGTTCATATTACAGATATGTATCTAGATGATCTATTTTGCAATTCAAATCACATATGGTATATGATAATGACCCAAGGGGCCTTATTTTTTAGACTCAAGATCTAACCAACTCCCAGATAATATGGAATATCTTGTCCACATACAACCGTCAGTGGTTAGAGTTGGTTCCACAAAATATGCTCTATCAAGTCAACTCGATAGGAATCAATCCGACCAACTATCCATCCAACTCGTAGTCAATTTTTAAGGTTGGTCGATCCATTGCCCAACTATCTTCAACTGTTGGTTGAATTTATGACCAATAGGAACGTCAACTACTCGACCGACTAGCGTGGTTTGTTGGTCAATCACCTATCCGACTATGTCCAAATGTAGGTCAACCTCTCAACCGATTGAACCTACAAGATATGTTATGAACCATCAATGCTTGATGTTCCAACATTTAGAGGCACAATTGAAAGCTCATATTCAATGATAAAATAATAAGTTGGGAGCCTTACGAGGTTTATTTTCTTCTTGAAGGGCCCTTTTGATAAATTTCTATTTACATCTTGAATTTATTTTTGATATTTTTCTTTAGCATGGTATAAAAAGGATTTTCTTCCAATTGTGGATGGATAAGGTCCCTAACAAGGTATAGATATAATCCTCCTCCATTCCCTTTTTCTCATAGATCATTCTCCCCCCTCCTAGATCTCAAGTGATATATATGAAGCATTCTAGATTTGATCCAGAACATACTGTGCATTCTTTAACCATACTGTGAGGAGGATGAATTTTTCAGTATGAGAGATTACCTTGTGGCACTGTTTTGGTGGAACAAAAGTCAAAACTACCTTTGGTATCTTGTAGATCTAACCCTTGGAGTTATAATCACACCACAGTGTCGAGAGTCATAAAAAACATGATGTTTCCACATATATGGTTGGCCCAAAAAAACATCAAAGGAATAAAGAGAGGAAAAAAACACAGTACCAAATCCTTGAAGGGTTGGATGCCATAGGACAGAAGACATCGCTAGCTAACATGGAGATCTCATCCATAGTGAATCCACCTAATGTTGTATGGATGCAAGTGTGGTATTGTCGACAATCCCAACTGTTTGATGACCTCAACTGATATGAGGTTATTTTGGTTGTCGCTATCAACACTCAAATGCAACAGGATCCCCCCCATCCACATATGTGAATGGCATAGGTGCTCCCCCTCTTTAGGATCTATTGGTTCTTCTGGTTAAATTATTGCATTCGCGACAATAAAAGTGGGGTCTTCGTTGATGATCTATCTATTTTCAATATTTTTTGGATCAGATTCTGAATTAGTGTTTGGATCCTTTTCTTTGACCTTGACCACCAATTACTGTTTTGAGAGAAATTCATTGGTGCTATTCCAGGGGTTTTGTGGAAGTCACACCACTTATGAATTTCATTCTTTTTCTTTCCTTTACCCTTCTTTTCCTATGTCTTGGACTAGTTGTCGGGAGGCTGTTCGTTAGGGTCATCTTTACCATGCTTTGGTTGTTACAAATTTGTAGACTTGAACTCCTATTTGTTCTGGTGCCTAAATTTCTTCTCGATTTTGATAGCATATCGATAGGTAGATCCCAATGATGAGATGTTTAGGAAATCCATTTTTGTTTGGATGTACCTATGCAGAGCCCCAGGATATTTCAAAACAAGATTATGCTTAAAGTCTTTGATACCCATCTTGGTGCACAAGGTATGGAAAGTATTTGTGAACTCCCACATTGTTTGTCTCTTCTCTTGTCGTGGTGTGGTCCATCTCATGTACTGGTCTTCATAGTTATAAACAGGGTAGTATTTTTCATTGATCACATCCACAAAAAAATCGCAAGTGGGCTCGACTCCATATATTCCAAATTTCTCTGTGGAACTTTTCTCCTAGTAAGTTTTCTACCAATGTTGGACATGGGTGAGAGCCTTCAGGAGTGCGAAGGTGATATTTTCCCTTTCGAAAAATTTGTGAACAAAGAAATAAAATTATAGTAGATTCAACCATTTTTCTAAGGCATTTGCTTCTATCTCACCTTCAAATATGGGAATATCAAAATTAAATTGTACCTTGAAGGGAGACATTTATCCAAATTGGTCGCTTGATGAAGATGCACATGCTTCTATCGACAGGCATTGAAGGATGTGGGAAAAATTCTCCATCATTTCGTCCCTCTGTCGTGGAAGATCTTGCTTAAGCAATAGGTTAATAGAAGCTTTTGCTCTGCCATTTTTATTTTATGCCTTCATAGAGGGTTTATTTGGCATGAAAGAGTGGTTTTCCTCAAGAGAGAAAAGATTGTGACCCAAATTTCTATACTCGGACCTCGTTGGGGACACACATTGAAAAATGATCAAGAGCAACCTGCTCTGATACCATTTATCCAGATTATTTTTGAAATGAAATAAAAGAAAATATATTGCAATGAAATACACATAAAAATTACCAGAAACAAAGAAATACATCAATACATGATTTCTATTAATGAAAGAAATATACAGAGACTGTAAGAAATGCAAGACTTGCTAGAATGGTGGCATCTTTATCTCTCAAAAGAGATGTGACGACTACACTCATTCGCAAGAAGATGATTACAATGAGGCTCTGAAGGCCTTTTATTATAAACATGAATGGAAAAACCCTAGACATCGAAAAACCTAACAGTAGAAGATGAAGCATCAAGAGTCATGTGGGCCCATTGGGGTAAGTTAGTACATTAACTTATTACGATCATAACTTTTGCATACGATCTCTTTTTTAGGAGTGTGATAGTTCGTTGAAAATTTATTTTCTAGAACTACTCATTATGCCATCAAACTTTGACTTTGTATTTAGTTTCACTGTAGCAAGCCAAAAAAACATTGTTAGGGCCCCAAAACGACCATGGAAGTACAAAATGATGTACTAATATGAAAACTTCCAAAATAATCCAATCGAAATAGGTGGGAAGCCACCAATATCCACATGGATGTTATGTAGGTATTTAGGACATCCTTGTGAGTGCATAACCCACCATTGCAAAGAAATGCCCCCATTACAGAGAAATGTGCTAGACTGAAAACTATCTAGATGAGCCAGTTGGAATTTAGAACAAGTGCGTGGTAACCAATATCTACATGGATCAATATTGCTATAAATTCCTTGAGAAAACCCCTAGGAGGAGAATATTCATCATGAAAGAAATCATTAGAGGAGATTTTGTATTTAGAGGTATGGAAAATAAATTCTTTCCCAAGAATATTTTTTTTTTTATCCTACCCTAATCTTGAATCCTTGGAATTGTCATTAACCCTAAAACCACTCCAAGGTCATTTATTATTTATATATTAGAGGTCAAGCTTGTTATCACCAAAATATAAAATGACATTTTCTACATCGGGAAATAATCAATAGTTATGCTCTAAATATTTACCCAAAATTTGAGATGTGAAACCATCCATCCCCTGAGGAGATTTCTTAATGACTAGAACATATTTAAATACCATTGGAGAACTTTAGTTAGAATTCATAACTGAATCATTATCTTCTTATTTCACCTTATGCAAAGAACATTTTTTTGATTCAATGATTTCATTACTCATTTCTTTGATTGAGTTATGATTTGAACAAATGATTTTTTTCCTTATCCCCTCATGTTCCTCTTGACTTAAGTGGTCTTCCTGTCCATTCAGTTTCACATCAAATTTCATCCTCCACCAAAGTTTCCCTAAGAAATATTGAGAATAGTCCTCTACAATGTGGCCATAACCATGGCAATGGCCACACTTGAATGGAATTTTGATATAGTCCATAATTTATGAATAAACTACTTTCTCTACCACACTATTCATTCAAGCCAATAGGACTTGAGTTATCAACCTTAACCAATAGGTTGACCATCATCCAATAGAAACTTGATTTGAAGGAGACGTCTATGACATTTATTTTATCTAAATTTTCTCCTATTTCCCTTAATATTTTTTCAAACCATGGTTCCATAGGTAGTACATGTAGCTTGACACAAATTGGAATTCTATTAGTTCAGGATTTCGAAGACAAAAGGTCAACCCCCAATACCATTATCCCTCTAAAATTTCCTTCAAATTCACTTCAAAATGAAATGTTAATCCAATCAATCCTTTAGTTAAGAGATAAAAAGTAACTTGTTGATACCCTATGATTGATGTCCAAGCAGACTAGATCCAATCATTCAAGGAATCTTCACAGATTTGATGACAATATTTTTTTCTAATGAGTGATTTCCTCTTATACAAGGTTTGTTCCATCCTCAAATCCTCCCCTAGGACCATTATAACTTTCGACCTTCTTTACATCACCAACTATTTTTTCCTCTTTTCATTTGGGATTTCAAATATATCTCGGGAAAGATTTCCCACCTTCTTTCCCCATTGAAAGCTTCTAGTTCTAGACCCTTTCCTACAAATCTTAAACCCCATAAACTCTCTTCTAAAACTACAAAGGTTTTTGGATTGTTTCGACTCTAAATTTGAAGTTGAGCACGAGACCTAACCTATCTCTTCTCTCCAAAACACTTAACTGGAAAATTTTAACTTGGATCCTCATTAACTAAGTTAAAAGTTTATTTCTAAATATGGAGAAACTGAGAATAGAACAAATTAATCCACTTTTGCAAAAACTTTGAAATTTTTCTCTAAAACAAAAGTGTCCCAAGATATTCAAAACCCTACCCCATTACAAGACGTATACCCTTTCAATTTTTCTAAACAAAAGTGTCCGAAGAGATTCAAAACCCTACCCCGTTACAAGACGTATACCCTTTCAATTTTTCTAAACAAAAGTGTCCGAAGAGATTCAAAACCCTACCCCATTACAAGACGTATACCCTTTTAACTAAAGTTGAGACTTCAATGACTTTTTGAAATAATCTACCATTTACTCCCGTGCCTTTAGCTCCCCTTATAGATATAATTTATGTCAACACCAATGATATAATAAGTAAGAAAATCATTAAAATTACTAGATAAATTTTACAGTCCATAAATGTTGTATTATAAGGTAGTGCACTGATACGGACATGATTAAGCATGAACAAATAACAAGCTAATACATGAGAGGCAATTTATGAAAATGTACATATAATGAGTAGAAAATTTGTGAAAATGTACATATAATTAGAAGAATTTTTATTAGCCCAAACAATATATTGATATAATTGGTATGAGATTATTAAGTTGTTTTATAATTAGGACGATGATTATGTTTTTGTTTAATAAAAAAAAATTAAGTTTGTTTTAATTTTAAAAAAATAATATTATTTTAAGAATTTTTTATTTCATTGAAATGATGCTTTTAACAAATCTATTTTCAACATTTAATATTGAAGGTCCAGTATAATCTATGTAAAAAATAATTCATAAGTTGTTTTATAATTAGGATGATGATTATGTTTTTGTTTAATAAAAAAAAATTAAGTTTGTTTTAATTAAAAAAAAATAATATTATTTTAAGAATTTTTTATTTCATTGAAATGATGCTTTTAACAAATCTATTTTCAACATTTAATATTGAAGGTAAAAATAATTCATTATTGATAATTAGATTTTTATTATAGTGTTATATTAATTTTTTTTTTAATTTACATTATTTTTAGATAATTATATAGTTATAATAAAAAATCCTTTTAAGTAAATTAATTATAATTTTTATAAAAATATTTTTAGTTATGGTAAATTTTTATAAATGATATTGAAAGTATACGATTTTATGTAGTT